>CAJNYU010003647.1:77789-94638 GCA_905331475.1 Rotaria socialis
CCCCCCCCCCCCCCCCCCCCCCCCCCCCCCCCCGGTGAAGTGTTTGTTATTGTACTTTACGTCAGTCAATATGATTTATGGAAGGTATCATAAATAAAAAGGACCGTGTAGACGCACATACTACAATTCAGTAAAGGAATTTGGCATCGTCATTTTTTTCCTGAGATAATCTATTCAAACAGTGTAGGCAATAGTAAGTAGTATCAACCATTACAAGAAAAGTGTTAGTAGGACATAAGCATAAATTCTTTTTTCACGGCTGTACAACATATTTATTTGGTGAAAAAAATTCATTTTCTTTATATTATAGAAACTAATATTAAAGGATGGATCTTGAATACACAGTCACAGAAATCGTAAGTCGGGATGGACGTGGTCAAGTTGTTCAACTCGATTATCAATTTGAAGAAACCACAACTGTTGAAACAACATCATCAGCAGGCATGGCTCGACAAAATAGAGAAAAACGAAGTCGTTCCTATGATGCAACAATAACCCGTGATCAATATAAAAATTTTTCAAGTCGTCAAAAGAATGCATTATCATTCGATTCATTCGTGATTGTTTTACGGCCATTTATACTGGGTTTCTATGCCGGTGAAGAACTTGAACGTGCATTTAATATATTAGATCGTGATCATTCTGGTAAAATACATGTCAATGAACTAGGCTCTTTTTTACCTATATTAAATGAATCAATCGATGATGTAGCTCTACTAAATTATATACGAAAAATTGATCAAGACACCGATGAAAACATGAATTTCGACGAATTCCGTGCATTGGTTTTACGTGGCATCGGTCGGGATATTATTTGTAATCATTTATAAGAACAAAACGTTTTCGATCATTTTTTTGTCTTCTTAGATGCTTTAGGTTTTTTTCTTTTTAATTTAACCGATTGATCTCCTTTGTGTAATCAGAACACAAAATAACAGAATAAAAAAAACACAAAAAAAAACAACAACAAAGACACCCATGTCGACGACTACCTATTTCTTGTCGAGTTTATAAATGAGTACAACATTTTTAGCTGATTTAACTGTCCACCATCGTCCAAGTCGGTGTTCTTGGCCGATAGCAACGATTAAATAATTACCATCAGATGAAAATTTGAGATCATTAACAAAACCAAGCTAGAAAAATCAGAAATAATTTGAATCAAAATTAAAAGCAAAACGTTTACTTGTGCTAAAGTGAAAAGTGGTGTTAGATGATTGAATTCTGGTGTTGATTGCCACAATTGAATGTTCCCATTGAATGAACCTGATGCAAGTAAATCAGTATAACGATGTGAAGCCAATGAAGTTATCCAAAAGTCTTCTGGCAATGATGCTGGTATTAAAGATGGATCAATTGAGGTTGCTTTGTGAGCATGTGGCAAATTGAATAGAGGACGACGTTTTGATACAGACCAAAGAGCAATTGATCTAAAAAGAAAATAATATTTGACTTAAGAGTACGGTTATATTTAGTAACAAATATAACCGTTCGATCTTCTGCGTAAGCAGAGTGATCTCAATTAAAACAAGCAAAAACTCTGCAAAATTCATTTTCAAATAGAACGCTTATTTTATATGCATCTTCTTGAATTTCATAGTCTTCTGTGGTTAAACATTAAAATAAATTTTCTATGAGTAGGAATTGAATGATGAAAGATTTATTGCGTTTAGTCCATTTTTAGCAAAGAAAGCTTCATAGTCTGTAAGCCCAATTCAGTGATTTTTCAATTCGATTAAGTTATGCATCAATAGAAAGACGACGTTAAGTCTTGATGATTAATTGTTTGAAGAATCCATTCTCAAATAGCTATTGATTAGTTAGACAGCATATAATAATGTCCCCTAGAGCAAGAATCATGTCAACAAGCACGGCTGAGCTATATATATATATATAGTATGAAAAGCAAAGAAAACACACGCCGTATTTATAACTAAAAGCCTTAATCCATTTGCACTTCTCTATCAAGGTTTATAGTAGAAATGAAAGTTTTTCAGATGTAAAAACATACAACTTATTTTCTTTTTTCAGTATGTAAACAAATGAAAGAACATAATCATAGTGATGCACGCGAAAATAGTTCTCTTCTATCAGTTGACGTTGGTAAAACTGAATGATTAAGAAGTAAAATCTTTAATTGAAAATCTCATCATCAGACCGAATACTTGTTATTAAAAGAATAACAGAATGTGACCTACAGACATTTTTCTTTTCGAAGCATAATAACTACATTCTTTATTGATATGCAAAATGCTTGTGTTATGAATTTTGATAACTTTTATGGTTTTATTTTTTTGTTCTATTTTCAGTATAACCATAAATCATTGTAATCGATACTGAGGTAAAATGAAGGAATGTCTTTGATATATATATATATATATCAGGTGTACTCTTAAGTCATCATAAAACTTCTATTTTCTTCAATAACTTACCCATCATCTGCTCCCGAGACCATATGTTCATCATTAATCAATGCTACACAATCAATTGAACCTCTACGAAAGAAAAACACATAAATCACCTTATTGAAAAACGCTTTTCTGCTTTTTTAAATATACTTATGTCCAGTAAACATCAGATGTGATTCTTCAACAATTTTCCATAATCTCAACGAACCATCACGACCACCGGCAGTTATACAACGTTCACGCATTAGGGCATCAATCGCTTGAATTGGTTCTTGATGACCAAATCTATCATGAAATCGAATATATATATATTTAAAAAGCATTTTCTCCTATGATTTCAATCTTACAATGTTTCAACATAAGCCATTTCATCTAAATTCCAAATTTTAACGGATCGATCTTGAGAAGAGCTGAATAATTGATGAGAATTTCGTCGAAAAGAAAGACCCTACAAATACGAAATTATATTCTTCTATAGGTTGTTTTCTTCCTGAAACAGTAGCAACATACCGTAACAGGTCCTTGATGACCGCGTAGCGTTTTTAAATGTTGACATGTTTGTGGATTCCATACCTGAATTAAATTTGATTTATCTCCAGAAACCTAAAATTAAGAGAATATTTTCAGATAAATTAATGAAGAAAAACGATTAATTTACCAAGAATTGCCCATCTGTTGAAATAGTAATAGCAAGAATATTATCAAAATGTCCAACAATAGGTGCGCGTTCATTCTTATCATCAGTTTTAGCAATGCGACGTATCAAATGAAGTTTTTTACCGGTTAATAAGCACCCTATAGGAACAATTTCATTAGTTTCATCTTGAAATTTTTAATCCAACTTACATTTAATAATACTACAATCTTTGGATCCAGTGAATGCATATTTACTATCATTAGAAACACAAACACAAGTAACACTTTGTTGATGACCACGGCAAGTATGAAGAAGGACTGGTTCGGCATACTAAAACAAACGGAAAATTTTTAACGGAATAACTTTCTTAAAATTTTTATTTTCCACTTACACTTGAAGCGACTTGACGATGAAGTTTTCCAGCTTGTTCAAGCTAAATATAAATTTTTCAATTCTTCATATATTTTATAAACACTCAGAAAGAAAACCACTGATCGATGTTTTTTATATAAAACGTACCACATCATCGCGAAGACGGTCAGAAACAACATCGTGGTCAACTTCTCTTTCTTGTTCTAAGAGAAAACAAAATTTTCATATGTTATACGAAACAAACAAAGTCTAACCTTGTTTTGCTATCTGTTCAATGTATTCCTTAGCTCGTTTAAGTCGTTGTTCATGAATATTGTTTTCATCGTCATCGTCGTGTTCTCCATTTAATAGTAAATTTTCTAATCGAACATTACCATTGGCTTCTCGTTCATCATCATCATCCAAATCGGAATCACTTAATATTTCTTCATTTTCATCGATAACATCTTTTTGTTTTTTAGTTTTTTTATTTGTATGACCATTGGTTAAATCAGTAGAAGTTTTTGATTTTTTCTTTCCACTTTGAGCTTTTAATAATTTCTGATGGAAAACAAGAAGAAATTGTTGTTGTTGTTTTTTAGATAAGACAAAGAACAAATAATACCTTTCTTTTTTTATCTTTTGGTTCGGTATTTGTTTTACGTATAAAAAACGGCATGTTAATCTAAAAAACAAGAAATCTTACTTTTTTGCTTTATTTGAATTCAGTAAAATAGGGGTAAAATATGTATCTATATATATATATATGTCGATAGGTTTACACAATTAATCAATAACACAAATCTTCATCTGTAATATCATCGAGCGTACTCAAACACACGTCGTCTTTATTATCTTGTTTTTGTAAATTAAATTTCGTTTCATCATGATCAATTTTACATCGTTTCACTTGAGATTGTTCGTCGTCCACCACATATTCCTGTATTGGAACAAGTACTTGATTGTTGATGCGTGTTACTGGTCCAGTTTTATCAATCGGGCTTAATTTATTATCGAATACAGGCGGTTTAGTTGTAATTGGTGTAGAATATTGTTGAACACGTTGAGTTGATTTGACTTCTTCTATTTTCTCTAGCTCTGCAATGTGTGATTTAAGAAGTTTCAATGCGTTATTTGCTTGAGTTGCCATTCCAGTTGATACTGTTGTTGGTGGTGGAGGTGGAGGCGGTGGCATTGGTGGTGTCAGAGGTTTTTTAAATTCACGTGGCATCGTTCGAGTTTCATTCACATCATTTTCAGTCCATGCCGTGGATTTATCATATTCATTCTTAATACGGTTTAGTTCAAGATCACGTAAAACAGGAAGATTAAGCCAGTCAAGAACAAGATGAACTTAAAAAGAATCTCGGTTCAATTCTAGTACTGTTTTTAAAGGGTTAATTTATCATACCATGTCCTTCGTATTCTTTTTCTGGTTGTTCAGAAAACGTTGTATGAAGAGCATTAATTTTATCTAATAATTTTCCACAACCATTGAGACTTGCTTCCATTAATAGAACAGCAACAATTGCATCAAGAATAGTGACTTGTTTCGAAAAAATTAATTTTGCATGAGCTAAGCATTATTACCATAGAAATTTTCATAGTAAACAATAGACATTTGCCTTTTACCTTGTGCTAAACGAACGGTACTTTCCAATTGACGTACAGTAATATGTCGATCAGTATTCTCAGTAACTCGCCGAGCCACTGAGTAATATCTAAAAACAAAAAGGTCCGATGAATACATACTCCGATTTTCTCTCGTTATTTACGTTTTAATAATTGTTTCAGCATCTGATGTCATTATGGGTTCAGCAGATTTAATCGTCATAAAATAATCACGCATTTTAGTAATAGGCCATGGTTTTTTCAAAGCGCCATGACCTAGGTAAACAAATCAGACATTGTCAAAATTTTATTGCAGAATTAAAAACAAACCAAGTAAATCAACGCCTTCGGTAATATATGTTGCTGCAATATTATCCCATTCTTGATTTGGTGTATCGAGTGTCAATAGAATTAAATCAAATCGACTCAATAATGGTGATGAAAGTGCAGTATTGATTGTCAATGGATCTTCATTATCGTAAACTCCTTTTGGATTTGCTGATGCTATGATTGAACAACGTGTTTGTAATGTTCGTAACATGCCTCCCTACAAAAAAAAGAAACAGAATTCTGACTTCATTCAAAATTTGAGAAGAACAAAATTTCTATACTTTAGCTAAACTAATTGTTTGTTGTTCCATGGCTTCGAGTATACAAGCTTTATCTTGACTTTTCATTGTATTAAATTCATCAATACAGCAGATACCTTCGTCAGCTAAGACTAAAGCTCCAGCTTCCAGTGTCCAACCGGGTCCATCCTAAACTAAAATGTTTCATTTTCTTCTCAATTTTACTCTCAACAGCCTTACTCGAACCGCTGTTGCTGTCAAGCCAGCACTCGTAGAACCAACTCCTGTTGTTAGTACAGCTCGCGGCATCATTTTTGCTACATATTTAAGAAAAAATGATTTTCCAGTACCTTTAAAAACAAAGATGTGATCTTGTCAATTAAAATTTCGAAAATATCCTACCCGGATCACCAACTAACAATAAATGTGATTGACTACGAACACGAATGCCACGTTTTTCATCCGAAATCTAAATTATCTTATGTTTACTTATGACAACAATCGTTTCAACTTACAGTTACACCACCAGCTAGAATAAGTGCTATAGCTAATTTAACTACATAGAGTCCATACAGTTGTGGACATATACTAGCTATGATACGATTTCGAGCTGAGATTGGTGTTCGATGATTATCTTTCCAATAGAGTTCAAATTCATCATACTAAAAACAATTCTCTTTTTTTCTTTTTCATTTTGTATTGAGATAGTTTTTAAACTAACAGCATGTGGTGAAACACTCGCCGTTTGATCATTCAATACAACAACATTATTTGCTTCTAAACATAGAGATGTTTGACCACGGCCACCTACTTGTACTGGACGCCAACGATCTTGAACAAATCCACTAGAAGAAGAAAAAAAGACAGATTGAATTCTTGAAAAAAATTAAATAAAAGAAAACGAAGAAATAAACACTCACTAAATAGCAACATCATCGCCTGGTTTACAAGCTTCGACAAGATCATCTTCCAGAATAACACTAAATGAACGTGGTAAATTATTTGATGTTACACGTTGTAATGACTCTTGAACTTTAATTTCACGATAATCCGATAGATTTATTGTTGTATCTTCAGCTAAAATATTCTTTTTGTTTGCAGAGATCGTATGTCATTACAATGGATTGTTCGAACTTGATAACGAACTAAATACGTACATTCTTTCAATGATCCAAATTTAGTTGATGTACAATCTTCATTTGAGCATCGTGTTGGTTTTAATTTAATTTTTTCCAGATTACTTGATTTTGTTACTGCTACTATGGAACCACATTCTTCACCTATGCGAAAAATTGCTATAGAGTAAAACTAGCAAGGAAAACAATTCGTACATTGATAGGATCGTGTTGCATCGAAAACATAAGGAGTTCCAACACGTATAACAGTCCCATGAAAACAAATAAAATAACCACGGTCATGACAACTGTATAATATACGTATGTAGATGAATGTATATCAATAGAATCCATTATTTACTTTGGAATTTCATAACGAACAAGATCGGATCGATTACTTCCAAATTTTACTATTTTGATTTTTGTTTTTATATCTTCAGGCTTAAAACAATATTTTAAAATCCAGAAGCTTTGTTTTTATACGAAAATAAATACCAATGAATAATCGGATAATTCAATCGCTACTTGTTTAAATGCTTCAGTAAGTTTATCGAAAAAATATCGAGCTCGTGATCCCAAATCCCAGAGAAGTCGAGCCAATTCAAAATCATATTCCAATAATTTACAATAACTAAAGTGTTCAATGAGTAAATTCATAGAGAAATCAATCGAATTTACTTCAATGTGAATGTTAGAACATTTGGTATATCTGATTTATCATTTGGTAAAAGTTTGAGAATATCATCGTGACAGTATTGACTTTTAAAAAAAGATTTGAGTGCGTCTAAAATTATAACAAAACATGAAAGACAATGCATTTATTTCATTACGTATATCAATTTACTTAAAAGTGAACGTGAATTTGTTGCAGGCATTTCAAAGGAATACTTTTTTCTCCTTTTCGTATTTTATGGATTGAAATTCATAGGGTAAAATCAAGACTTATGCGATTGGCGTGATTTAACCAATGAGAAAGAACGTCGAAACTAGTAAAATAAATGCGAGTCGCAATATTTACATTGAAAAAAACCGTAAGAATATAATTATTAATTCATGTTGATCGTAGATTATTAAAAATACTAACGTGAAGTTTTGATTTTAAGTATTTTTTTCGTTCAGATATTATTGTTTACTCATATTTTGAGTAGTACTTATTGAAATTAAAAAAGGGTGTATACAAGTCGACCTTAGTTTTTTTTCCTGCTATTATGAGCAAACAAACTGATTAGAACTTTTGATAAGATAACTCTTGGATGGTATATAAAACGCTCGAATAAATATCTAAAAAAAGTATATTTATCTCGTCTTGCAGTATGTCTTGGGTATATTTAGCATTGATATTTACTGCGGTAATTACAAATGCTCAAGGAATACCACCGCCATTCGATGTTCGTATTGACCATTATAAAGTTGAAACAATAAAAGACTTAGTAATCAACACACCTCGACCCCGATTATCGTGGAAATTACCAAATTTTGCAGAGCGCAATGTTCAACAAACGGCATATCAAATTCAGCTTAAATTTGAGATCGATGAATGGGACAGTGGCCGAATAGATTCAAGCCGATCGATTCACGTTCCATGTACAGACAAAAATGATCTTAAACCATCAACGAATTATCAAATTCGACTTCGTATATGGACAACATTATCGAATCAAGCAAGTTTATGGACTGAATGGATACAATTTCGAACATCAGTATTCAATTTACATGCATATATCATGCAACTAAACGATCAAGTCAATTGGATTGGTTCAACACAGATCTATATGAATGAATTAAGAAAAGAATTCAATGTATCTAGTGATAGTCCTATTCGAACAGCGACAGCTTATGTGTCGGGCATTGGTTATTATGAATTGTATGTCAATGGAAATAGTACTGATCTTAGTCGAAAATTAGATCCCGGTTGGACAACATATGAAAAACGAACTTTACTAGTATCGTATGATCTTACAACGACTATCAAGGTTGTTTTTCTTTAATCAATCTCATATATACATGTATATATTCTAAGCTTCGTGTCTATTTAGGCTGGTATGAATGCTGTAGGTGTGAAATTAGGTAATGGTTGGTATAGTCAAGAACAATATGTACCACCTTCTGCTAGTGAACCTAACTATGGTAAAAGAAACAAAAATTTTGAACGATAAATATTTCAAATTTCTTCTAGGTCCTCCTCGTCTTCTATTTGTATTACATATTATTTTTGAAAATTCCGATGATATGGCAATCTATAGTGATCAAACATGGAAAGGTCGTCAAGGATCAATTGTACACGATAGTGTTTATAATGGTGAAATAGTTGATAATCGATATGATCGTCCTGGTTGGGCTCAAGTTGGATTCAATGATTCATTGTCACTTTGGATTACACCGGAAATAATGCCACCGCCAGTAAATATAACTGCTAATGGACAAATGACTCTACAAGATATGCCGCCAATACGTGCTGGTCCTGATGCGTTACATTTTGAAATTGAAAATCCATCAGAGATGAAGAATAGTTATTTATCAAAAGAAGATTTTAATGATATTCAAGGTGCACGATTACACGATGGTGGAATATTGAAACCGATTAGTGTATCAACACCAGTGTTAGGTGTGCATACATTTGATATGGGTCAAAATATGGTTGGTTGGTGTCGTTTTCATTTTCGTGGCCCACGTGGCCTTGGTATTTATATTCGTCATGCTGAAATATTAGCACAACCAGTTGTTTCGACTCAGTAGGATAATCCTGAATAGGTTGAATAGACATAAAATTGTTTATTTTAGCCAAGCCTACGGTAGTATCGACACACAAAATCTTCGTGGTGCTACGCAAGCTGATAGTTATATATTACGTGGAGATCCAAATGGTGAAATTTATGAACCACGGTATAGACTTTTTTCGTTCTGAGATTTTATTTTTTGTATTTCGATTTTTAGTTTTACTGTGCATGGTTTTCGTTTTATAACTGTCTTTGGTTCACCAAATTCTTTATCAGTGAACGATGTCGAATGTCTTGTTGTACACAGTGAAACAACAGTCAAAGGACATTTCGTTTCAACGAATCCAATCATTAATCAAATTCAACATAATGTTCAATGGGGTCAATTAGGTAATTCAATGTCATTACCAACAGATTGGTAAGAGAAAAATTCATTTTATCAACGACAACAAAACTTAATATTCTTTATTAGTCCACAGCGTGATGAACGAAAAGGATGGATGGGCGATGCTGCATTGACTGTCAATGAAGCTCTATATAATTTTGATTTGATCAAATTCTATTTAAATTTTCTGAATCTCATTGGTGACATCCAATTAGGTGATGGTTCAATAGCGGACACCGTGCCAGTAACATTCGGTGGTTATCCTGCTGATCCCAATTGGGGTACAGCATTACCAACTATCACATGGCAATTATATCGTCATTATAATGATTTATCTATTATTCGCGATCATTATTCTCATGTTCGTGCTTATGTTGAATCTGTTCGTGGAGGCTACAATAGAACAGGTTTAGCTAGACTTGCTTATCATTATGGCGATTGGGTTCCACCTCCACCACAACGAATGACAAATGTCTATTTGATTGCATCGTATGGATTTTTGCATGATGTTTCATTATTGGTCAATATGTCTCAAGCTATCGGTTTTACTAATGATACACAAGCATATTCAGCATTCTATTTACAATTAGCTGAAGAATTTCATCGAGTATTTTTTACAGCATCAGCTGGTTATTATGCAGATGGTATGCAAGCAGCACAAATATTGGCATTAGCTTTACCAAATGTTGTCCCAGTTAATGTGCGCGATAGTGTTTTACAACATTTAATTCAAGATATTAATAGTAAAGGAAATCATACATCAACAGGCATTGTATCAACAGCAGCACTTTATCCACTTTTGTCTGATAATGGTCAACACGATTTAGCAGTTGAATTAGTTTCGACAATCACATATCCATCGTATGGTTATATGTTTAATAATCCGTATGAAAATGCAACAACTATGTGGGAATTATGGGATGCACCGATGGAAGGTCCAGGAATGAATTCACGAAATCATCATATGTTTTCAAGTATCGGGGCGTGGTTTTATTCACATTTAGCTGGTATAGATTTTCAATCGGATTTAATTCTTATTCACCCACGAATGTTATCAGAAAATAAAAAACATCTCTTAACGAAAATTGATTGTCAACTAAGTACTTTGTATGGGCTTGTTCATGTTTCATATACACGTGATGAAAGGGATACATTTGCCAATTCAATTTTACTCCGAGTTTCAATACCATCGAATGCTCGAGCGCAAGTTATATTCGAACCATTGTATCCCGGTGCTCGATGTGTGACAATAATGGAAAACTATAAAGTTATCTGGTCGATTGATAGTAAGGATAATAGTGTTTTTCATGATGTCAACACTGGTTTAATGACTCGTCAAGTTGGATCAGGAGATTATGAATACCAAGCCTTTTGGGAATGAAAATTGAAATCATTAAAAAAACTATTTATATTTATTCGAAATTTTGTGATATAAATATATTCTTCTTTTCTTCTAATATTGTGATATAAATGTAGATTTTTCTTAGATTTATTTCATTCGAAAGACTTCAATAAATTATCAATTGACTTTTACAACAGATGTCGAAGATTTATTTTGATTCGTATAAGACTTTTACCGAAACACGAGAGGTGTTTACCAGTAGCCAATCATTTGAATATTTGATATCAATGCAACTAAACAGAATTCGAGAAAGAAAATCACTATCATATACGATCTTTAGATGTCTGTACAATTCTCAGTTCAATCCATTGAATATCTGACTGAAAAATTAAATAATGGTCGATGTTTATGTGATGAACCTGTTGTTTATCTAGCTTCAAAAATCAGTCGAGTTATTTTTAATCTCTTAGAAGTAAAACCTAAACGAATAGAGCGAACATTGTCACTAATAATTTCATTCTAGGATAGCTGTAAATTTGTTAGAAAATGTCGTCGCAACGAAATGGTAACTGATGATTTTGCATTTGCATTAAAATTAAATCATATAAAAGTAAACAGGTCGTTCTTCTTATCGCCGTCAAAATATATATTTCTAGCCTATATATGGTTATACAACAAAGAATATTGATCGTTCTTCATCGTTTCGTAAAATAAAAAAAGACAATCGAATTTTATATCATATTGATGATAATATCGTCGCATTAAATGATTCAATAACAAGTCAAGTACTAGTACCTTTTGATTTCAGCATTCGTGGTAGATCATAAAAAAAAATTTCACATTAAGAATTCTATTATTTATTCATTTACTAGCACATTGGCTGGCAGTCAATGGTCAACAACCTATAACAAATGAAAATCCTATTGTAGATACATCGATTCGTTCAGTATCACAGAAAATTTTGAATAAATCACGCAAGCTGCTATCCATGGTAAATATAGATTTTTTGATAATATTCAATAGATTCGTTCTTCTTTTAGGAACAACAAATTTATTATAAAGAATTGACCGAAATGTGTATTTGTTTAAATGAAAAAAAACGACAAGTAATTGATTCTTTATGACAGTATCAATTTGTAAATGTTTTTCTTTTTCTAGCAAGCTTTATTGATTCTTTCATCGGATAATAGTCTTCAACAAGTCGTTTCACGTGTGATTATTTTCATATCGGAAGGTGTACGTGTAAATTTGTCGCCCACATCGACCTTTGATCGATCCATAATATTGAATTTTCTACTGCACATGTGTGATGCATTATTACAGAATGAAAACATCTTTCTAGAATCTTATGTATGAATTCTAATCGATGAGTAACCTGATTTGATTTTAATTCGTTTTAGTTACATTATTTATTGCCAGCTATACTTTCTTGTTTACTCGAACGAAGAATTTCACGTGATCATTGGTCATTACGCGATCTTGCAGGAAAATGTTGTGCACAAATGATACGGTGAGAATAAGATTTATTGTTTATGGGGGCAAATAGTTACCGTTTGCTTTGTTTTTTTTTGTATAGGAAATTTTCTACTGCAGCAAATCGTTTACAACAAAGGGCAGTTGATATTTTTTATCGAATTTTAATAAGCAGCGAAGAAGAATATACTTGGCCATCACAATATGGAGCATTTATTGGTCTTTGTGAAATGAGTCATAAAGTTAGTTTTATTTCAATCAGTTTTTTTTTATGATTTGCATTTTGTTTTAGGTGATTATTCAAATCATTTTTCCACTTATTAAACAATTAGGTGAAAAAGTTCGATTAATATCAGATAGAGAATTATCACTTAAAATGACTGAAGTTATTGTTGTAAGACATTTTTCATGGTAGTTCTATTAAAAGACATGCTTTTTGTTTAATTTAGAAATTTATAACAATAGCTTATCGTTCAGTACAAAATGACAATGAAAGTAATGAAAAAAAACTTTATGAAGATTTTGGCTTGTACTTTGCTCCTCTGATTCAACGACAATTGATATTATTATTGTAGATAAAAAATAATTGAGATTATAAAGTTATATAAATTAAATTAATTTTCTTTTTCTTTTGAAATAAACAGATTAGTTATGATTCTAAAGAATTCATGATCGATTTCGAAACCTTTTTGTAACGAGGCAAGGACAATATCAAAAATGAGCTTTTAATGGAATTATTATATAATACTATTCGATGGTCATATCATTCTTTCGCTCTTGAAAATTAGTTCTCACATAAATTATCGAAATAAGAACAATCTATTTTTTGTTTTTATAATAATAATTAATTGAATGCGACTAGATAAAGTAGAGAATCGACTCTATGAAATAACTATGATCAGTATATACTCATTCGAAATACCGTTTTATATTTAGCTCTAAATTACATTTGTGATATTCACTACGAACAAATGATTGAAAAAGCTAAAAATAACAATCACAAATAGCAATGTTTGCTTGCTAATGACAACCAATTTACTCAAGTTATTTTTCTCTATCAATCATTTCATTCACATAAATCTTTTTGATCCCAGCAGGCATAAAAAAAATATTATTTCTCAAGATTTATTTTATTCATTCGTTCATTCATTCATCCGGAAGAGTTGAGAGTATAGTCGTATTTCTTCTCATCCTACTGTTATTACTACAATTTTATTGCTCAAATATGCTTTATTATATTGTTCCTGACTTTTTTAGTTTGATCGTTCGAATGAGCCTTTTCTTTTATACACACAAGGGATCAATGAATATGAATAGAAATAGAAAAAAAAAGAAACGTCGTGTACATGAGCACATACACACACACACACACAACAGGTGAAAAG
Organism: Rotaria socialis; assembly: GCA_905331475.1. Lineage (NCBI taxonomy): Eukaryota > Metazoa > Rotifera > Eurotatoria > Philodinida > Philodinidae > Rotaria > Rotaria socialis. Next base: position 91,783 of record CAJNYU010003647.1, read on the forward strand.
TCTACAACACTCATGAGGGGGTCTAACATAAAAATTACTCATTGATGAGATGTATGTGTATATTGTTAGTGTTATTGATTGAAATAGAGAAAGAAGAAAGAACGAACGAACAAGCAAATTTATGGATGAAAGATTGTGTGTGTTTCGATTGGTTAATATAAGTGAGAAAAGAAATCTACACTATCACCGCCAATCAAATTTACGTTTACAGGTGTTACTACTATTCAATGTGTTGATAAGTCTATTTGCTTTTAACACATCGTACAATGCCACGACCCGGCAAATCTTCTTATTCAGACGAAAAGCCTCCGTGTAAGTCATGAAAAACCAAGGATGAAAATTTCAACATATTTTCTTTAGATTCATACATTGCTTTAACAGCAATGGCAATTCAACAAAGCCCAGAAAAAATGTTACCACTCAGTGATATTTACAAGGTAAGAAGCAATTGAAATTTCATTTTTTTCTTGGCATCGTTTTCAATTTAGTTTATTACTGATCGATTTCCATATTATCGTACGAATACACACAAATGGCAAAATTCATTACGACATAATTTATCGTTCAATGATTGTTTTATTAAGATTCCACGTCGAATTGATCGACCTGGTAAAGGCAATTTTTGGGCATTACATACCAAGTAAGATCATGCGTAGTATCAAGAAAACTTTTTTTCCGTTAAAATTCAGATAAATACCGACGGCCTTGCTTTTTAAAAATTGAATAAGCAACTAGTCAAACCACTTGTAGCCTATGTTTGAAATAATTGTAAATGATCATTTAAAAAACATCATTAAACATAAATTCAATCTAACAGAAGCCGTCATTGAATTGAAACATACATCTTGTCAAACACTTGATGAATAGCATCTCTGTTTTCACTTATATATATATACACACACACACAAATACAATGTCGTTTGATCTTTTCCGATGTGATATATAGCTTATTGATAATTGCTACAATTCAGCATATGATTAAAAATTTTCATGTCGAAAAAAAAAGAGAAATAATGAAAATCCGATTATATTTAGATGTGGTGATATGTTTGAAAATGGAAGTTATTTACGTCGACGAAAACGCTTTAAATTATTAAATAAATCTCATACAGAAAACACAGTGATTACGAAACAAACAATAAAGCCAACTCTTGTCAATACATCATCACGGATCAAATCGCAGCCAATCAAAAGTTCATTTTTTATTGATAATCTTCTTGCAAACGATACAAATACGAATACAAGTTATACAACATCATCCGCGTCGTCACCATCGGAAGTTAATTGTACATTGCAACATCTGCTCTATTCAACTGATTTAGATCTTGTTCAAAAATTAACATTTTTTAATGATTTTCACGGACAACAGCAGCAGCAGGTTTATTGGTAAAAAAAAAAGACAGAATATTTTATTTTTTTGACACATCATCAATTTTATGTGTTAGGCCGACTATGCTTCATTTGCGTCTAATGACTTTGTATTTTGTTCGCTATAAGACTCAAGTATATATTTTTTTTGCTGATGACATTTGGTGTGTGTGTGTGTGTGAGTTTGTATCAATGTAATAATATAATGAAGTTGTCACACAAGATGTTAAAATTGGATGATGATGGATATACCAAGACAGAAGAAAAAAAAGAAAATTCTAATCACCTGAGAATAGATTATGACGGTAGCTTTAATTGAGAAAATATTCAAGCATGCATACACATATAGATGTATCTGTATATGTTTTATTTGTGGTCTTGTGTTTCGCCATTATCATTATCCAAGGTATGATATAGTCGATGAAATGAAAGAGTAAAAGAAAACAACAAGCAGAAGTCATCTCTCCAGAGATTTTATACATAGAAAACATATTGAAGCGTACTCGCACAGAGATCATGATCGACAATCTTCAGTATGAATATCTTAGCTATTTTCATTTAGTATTGATGGGTATTCGTCTAATTCATTAATTTTTTGGTAATTACGTAATAGGGCCGGAGAGACATTTATCACTGCGTTTGTTTCAGTGGATTCTTCAATCAGACAAATAACTTGTACAAAGACATGAATGAAGTGAACAATAATATGTTGTTGATTTATGGTGTATTTTCTCTAATGGAATAATGAAACTATTCAGTAGATCATCGAAAAATCGATACCCTATGAAAAAAATTTGTGAACAAAGTTTCATTAGCGGTTGACATGTTGGTATGAATTCAGAACTTGTCTTTATCAACGCACAAAATAAAACGCTACACTCAACGTTTTCTTCGAATTCCAAAGTAATTTTGCATACGTTTGATTTTAGATTTTCGTTACTGTTGAATTGAACATGAGCATCGATAGCCTCAAAAGAAGAAACTTTAATGAATATCATTCCTGCTTTGATCAATATTTTGGAACATGACAGGGTTCTAAATCATCATTATATAACATAGACGGGAGAAATTTGATATTTTTTAATGATGACTGTAGAAAGAGGAGAAAAAGGCGTAATCTAAATGACCTTTTCAGATTCAGTAAATTTTAGAAATTGATAGTTTTAAGTTAATATTGAGTTGCATACGTATGTGTTCACTTGAAGCAAGCATGACAATATAGTTTATTATATTTCTTTTTTACTTAAAATACGGCTAGCACAGCAACAGCAAAAATTATTTTCAATAATTCATATTAAAATTAAATATTACATATTGAAGGAAGGAAGAAAGAAATAGATATTGCTGATTAATTCGAGACCACCTGTCTTTAGCTTAACAACAATCTATTGTCACTGGAAAAATCAAGGCGAAAAAGCGGGTTTTGGATTTTGAAAATCCCCAAAATCCAAAACGTGAATGATGGAATTTCCATCTGAATTTTTTCCC
>CAJNYU010003648.1:0-20535 GCA_905331475.1 Rotaria socialis
AACTTGTTGTTTTAATTTATTTGTTTGATAATTCATATGTTGCTGTATTGGAAGGAAACAGTGTCAAAAAGAATTTCTTACCATTGCATCATGAAAATCGTTTTTGACAATTTTTCTTTTAGATAATAGTAGAAAGATTTTCTGCAATCTTGCAAAGTATGCCTTCATCACCAAGTAAATATAAAGATTGATGTATGTATTTATACCGAAAACGATAATAGATGGTTACAAGATCGAATTCACTCAAGTGTTAAGCGAATCCTGCCGACAAGCATTACTTGTATTAAGCATACTCCTTTCGAACTTTAATGATAATTATTTCTTTTTGGTCGTTTTTATTTCGAAAACTCCTTTACTGAAATAATTTGTTATTATTTTCGAATTCTAGAGAGTTGTTTAATGATTTGATTTGCTTTCTATCTAGATAATTTTAGTATTATACTATATAATAATGTAGTTCTAGATTCTTAAGATACCTGATAAGCCCCTTAAGCAAGGACGAAACGTCGTGATAGGCTTTGAGTCCATCATTATTAAACACATCCTCACACCCTCACCCTCTAACGACAGAAAAATCATAATTTTAGTTACATGGAAAAAATAAAATATGGAAACAGATTGTCCTAAAACGGTTATCCAGCACAGCATCGAAGAAACCTCATCAGTTTTAAACAGTTTATGAGAACCATCCCTTGAAAGTACGCCATGCACTTTTAAATGTGTTTTTAACAGCATTATATACTTGAGAAGCCTTCTCAGCAATCCAACTTTTGATTCGTTGAAAACGACTCTTCACCTTAGTAAATGTTTGATCGTAGGACTCTTCTACTTTTTCAATGGCCTGAGCACTGTGATCAAGCAGCATTTTATATCCTTGCTTTTTCAATGCGTAGTGCTTGTCACCTTGTTGCGGAGCTTTGGAGTGCGCAACATTCATGACACTTGTCTTAAATTCAGTTACGCTTTCTTTAACATTATCAGAAGCGCTAAAAAAAGCTTTCATAACACCGTCTAGCTCTGGATCAGAAACAGCGCTTCGATTGTTAAAACGCTCCAGTGCTCTCACTTGGCTTTGAACAAAGTTTTCTCTCCTGCTCACAAAATTGTGGTCGTCTACAACTGACTGAATAATTTGCTTTTCTTCCTCCTCAGTTTGTCGTTGTTGTTTCAACTTTAGCCGCCTTTTTTGCTCTTGTTCAAAGCATAAGTTCGGATAACACTGTTACGCAAATTAAGTGACATGTTGATGTCTCGTTGCGATGATGGCGGTATTTTTGAACATGTATGAAGGCACGTTGTTGTCGTTCTTGTTCAATTCTTTGTTGTCGTTCTTGCTCAATTCTTTTTTGTCGTTCTTGCTCAATTCTTTGTGGTCGTTCTTGCTCAATTCTTTGTTGTTGCACCTGCAAGGCATATTGCTGTTGCAGACTTTGTTTTTGAGAATTATAATGTTGCTGGGAATAGTAATCTTGGGGAGGTGCTTCATAATAACCATACGATTGCATCGGATAGCTTGGTCCGCCATTATTGTAATTCTGATAAGATGGCATAGGGTTCGAGTTTACGTTGTACGGGTAGGATGAATTATTGTAATAGCAGTTTGAATAGGCGTAAGGTACATAGTTGTACACCGGCTGTACATAATATTGAGGAGCTGGATAGTAGTTATTGTTATAAGGATACATGATTATCTAAAACGATTCAAGTAAATTACACAACAGAAGTACATCTAGGATTGATGGAGTTGATTGTTCTAATTCAATCCATTTAGGTTATTAAAATGTTATAGCGTGGAAAGATCCATAACTAAAAAAGAAATATTACAAAAGAGTTTTTATTGGAATGCGTTACAGTTAAAAGCAGAGGAACTTGGCGGATGATTGGTAAAAAGTGCTTTACTGTCATCATTTTGATTCTTTGTCTTTTGCTCTGCCATCGATCTCCTCAATCATTCGATCGAGTTTTTCCAACATTGGTGCCCATGCTGCTTTGATGTAATCGTCTACATATTTTGCAAAAGCATCGCTGATTTTTTGAGGATCTTTGCCATCGCAGATTCCCTCCCATAAGTTTTCAATGAAGAGCCGAAAACTAGTAAGTAGGTCCGTAGTTGTTCTTTTCATATGCTCCATCATGAGGGTAGCTCCTTTCACCATTTCTATGTACAGTCTGCGCTTTGCTTCATATTCAGGATCATTAGTGTTGGGTCGAGCTTCCATGACAAGATCCAGAAAATCATCCACATGACTTACAATCGTGTGTTCGAAATCATCACATGCTTGTGCGAAGCATTGAGCAGGATCCTCAGGTTTTCCTTTCTTCTTTCTACGATCATTTAGCTTAAGAATGAGGGTAGGAAGTGCTTGACGAACTTCATGAGTAACTTTCGCTATGACTGTCTGAAAAGTAAATAAAACGTTTCAGACTTCTACAACATGTCAAATAAAGAATTCTTTTGTGGAAATTAGGTATCTTCTCAACGAAAACAAATTAGTTCTGATTTAAATCGACACTTTTATCGCTATCTCTCATATCTCCCATTATAGATGTTAATAGCCGTTCTTCTTGAAGACTGCCAGGCGGAGAGTTTGGAAGCCAGAAAGCGTTCAATATGTTCCTATGGCAGCGGAAAAAGCTATATGTAAGTAGTATCGGTACTTAAATCATTCTGAAAGTCTGTACATTATAAGTTGTCTAAACATTGCAACTTTCGTTTTTTAACGTAGCGATAGTATCCATTTTTATAGGTATCAGTGAATAGAATTGTGTGGTTTTTGATCTAGCGGAGTAAAAATAGGACGAACATAGAGATATATGCGCCAATCGAATTCCCAATTTAGACGAAACGGGTTTAAATCAGTCAAGAAAAACAATGGTATACTCTTAATTTTACTAAACGATAATATTAATGTGAGTAACAAGTCAATATAGCAGTTACACCGACGAAAAGAAGAGTAAAATCCCTACTGCTGCCTTCTGTTGACTCTATAACATGCATATTATTATTAGATAAATCATAGTTATTTATGAAGTTGTATAAAATAATAATAATAAGTTTCTATAGTTTAACAATACATGAGGAGTCAAATGGATAGGCAGAAAAGTATTTACAAATGTGAACATTTTGAAAGCAATGGTATTTCAAAGCACAGTTGGCAACTATGATAACTATTGCAATTTTGATTCACTCATTTCACATTTTTCGTTGATAAATTTAAAATTTCTGAAAATACATCCTTTTTAAATCAGTGAGTTTGCTAGTTTTACACTATGGCTTCTCTCTGGGTGCCACTAATAAATCTTCATAAGTATACAACTAATTTATCATTCTCCTATCGAAAGATGATTTTCCACATCTATTAGGCTCCAGAGTTGCAACCGGTAGGGATTTTTCTAGACTGGTACCGGTATCTGTCTAAATCGGCCAGACCGGACAGGACCGGCCGGTAGACCGGTATGAGTTACAGTAGTTTTTTTGATCGTATATGAGTCATCATTGACTTTTTTCATCGAATATCAGTCATATCTTACTCTAAATCATTACACACATTATTTAAGACTTCTCTCTCATCACTAAAAAATCTTCCTACGACATAATTATAGATACAAACAGAAGAATATGGCAGAAAAGCGTAATCCTATCTTCCTAACTAGCTCCAAAGATCGTGAAAGGCCTGCCTCTTGATACTCTCTTGGTCTGAAGAAAGAGATTTCGATGTCTAAAACGACTTGATAGTTTTTAGTAATGCAGACTTTTGCTCCCGGCATAATATGTGATCTACATAATGAAGTTCGCTAAAAGATAGCAGCACAGAACCCTCATTTCTACATATTGAGCAGCTAGACCAAAAGTGTCCATTGAAAACTATTGACTATACAAAGTCTAGTATGAAAATCTGTCGGAAACATATGAATTTTGGTTCATTTCATTAAGACTGCCTAGGAATAAAGACCGAATGCTTCATTTTACTCCACTACTACTTAAATCTTCAAGAGCAATGCAATTCTAGGGGTTCAATCTCATATAATATGAAATAAAATAGATTCATACTAGCATACTATTCTGGCATTTTGATATAATACTGGAAACAAATATAAAGCTCTAGATCAGAGCGCTGACGGAAGTACATAGCATACAAAATGCAGAATAGAAGTAAGTATTTAAGGCCCCCCCATCCCTCAAAAAAAGTCCATTTTCGTGAAAAATTTCGAAAATGAGATAAATAGATGGGGAGATAGCCCGTCTTCCGCTCTTTCAGAAATGCTAAAGGCTTTTCTCCCAAAACCCCTTTTTTGGCTGAAAATCTCGAGGTTTTCTGTAAGCCCCTGCAGAAAAAAAATTTCTATGGAAAAAACGAATTTCAAGGTTTTTTCTAAAAAAGTAAATATTCTTATAGATTTTAAAGAATTACTAAAATTCGGTAAAAATGAAAACATTTTGAAAAAATTTTTCGCAAAAATGTATTTTGATTTTTCTCAGTTTTCACTTTCACAAAAAGGCATCCCAAATATCTCAACGTTGGTTCTATCGACATAATTTTTTTTCTTTCTTGTTGGAAAGAGAGTCTCAAGACGGAGGGCCCATGGCCGCCCTTTTTTTGAATTAAGCCTTTGTTTGGTCAATATACAGTCATTTATATGATTTTACTACAGTTTTTTGACACTTTTTTGAGCCATTGACCTTCTGGTCCCCTTTTCGCGCTTAAAAAAGGCTTAATTCAAAAAAAGGGCGAACATGGGCCCTCCGCCTTGAGACGATCTTTCCAACAAGAAATAAAAAAAAATATGTTGATAGAACCAGTGCTGAGATATTTGGGATGCCAAATGAGCCATTTTTGACCCTTTTTTGATTCATATCTCCTGAAAACCTGAAGATTTCGGGCTGAAAATTTAATAGTTATCTTCTGCTCCTAACCCCAACATATCCTGAAAGTTTCATCTAATTTGGACGTTCCTAGGCTGAAATAGACTTTTGAGAGGTAGGGGGGGGGTTAATAAACTGCAACGATAAAGCGTGAATGCGTTTTTTTATTTTACTATGGAACTTGATAGAGCAGTCATTTGAAAACATATTTAAGATCTATTTTAACAAATATTGATTTAATATAAACAATCTATCTCATAATTTTTCTTAGAAATCGCTATTATTGTCATAAAAACTAGCTTGATATGTAAAAATAAACATCTTTAGCATCTATTTTTGCAAAAACTAAGGAAAAAGAGCAAAAATAATTCAAAAACATCTAGAATGATCGGTATACCTGCCGGTAAGGAATCCTAGACCGGACCGGACCGGCCGTTTACCGTTTCCGGTTATAACTCTGTATCAGGCATGGCAAAATCAGTACAAAGTGCCCTCCCTGGCCATTCAACTTGAGTCGTAAACGGTCCTTTGAGCATAATTACGGTGATCTGCGGTCAGAAATGGTATAAAACGGTAGTATATGTTGTCGTATGCGACTGTTTATAGCCTATCAGGTCATCTTAATGCTCCTCCTGGGTACCAAACGGGTGATTTACAGGCCGTATACAGTCGTATACATCGGTGTATACGGCTGTATACGATCGTTTACCGTATTCTTTTTGCTCGGATGGGAATCTTTCCACGGAAATAGGGTCAACAGTTTCTATGTTTTGCGCTAAAATTAATATCCTATGCCTACCGTTGCTGCTCCATTACTACCATTTGCTCCATTCTGTTGATATTCAATGTTCCTTTGCTCGTGTTGATTTTGATCATTTGCTAAAATACCAGACGAAGTGTGACTGCGCACATTATTTCTATTTGACTCTATTGAAGCCAATTCATTACTATTGGTTCCAGGACGAAACAAAGATCGTCTGTTCGGACCTTCCATAGTTGGTTGAGACTGAAAATAAAATTAGCACTTTTTAAAACTTATCAATGATATAGCACTTACATTGACAATATTTTTATTCTTGGCATCTTCTTCGCTTTGATAGGCCATTGTAATCGTTTAACTCTACGATGATTCCCGCATTAAGATTTAAAGTAATACTGCATACTTTTTTCTTACTTTAATACGTTTGTTAGTTGAGTGATGATACAAATGATTATCTGAAAAGGAAAAATACTATAAAAGAGGCCATCTTTCAAAGTCAAGGAGTCATTTTCGAAATGAAGATTATATATGCATTAAACTTCATTTAGATCAGTGAGGTATCTGTCCATATGTGTGACCTGTGAAATGACCCAAAATAGGAAACACTACATCTTTAAAAATGACTCCAATAGTGCGAACGATGTTTGGCAAATTATCACGAATCCAACGTGCGATTCTCTTGACTACGTCCTTGATTTTGGAGAAGAGCCGACTGAAAGTGCCTTTTAATCCTGTCATTCCCTCTGTGGCATGTTTTGTGAATTGTATAAATTCTCTTCTTTTACGTTCATAGTCCGTATCATTTGTTCGAGGCTGTCTAGTCAGTACGTATTGTTTTATATCATCCACTTGATTATGAACATCGTTCTCAAGACTTTCAGATTGATGTACCAACGCTTCTTCATATTCATCCACGGGTTCCCGGTGTGCTCTTTTTTTGGCATAATTCTCTATGCCACCTACACCAACTTCAGCGGTGTTCCGAATACCATTAATACGAGAATCGATCGAAGACAACGAATAAGCCATATCAAAACTTCACAAAAAAGTTTCTGTAGGTTATCTAAAAACTTTATTCTTTAATAGAACGCCAACTCTGATATCTCAAAAGAAAATAAAACGTTACGAAATTATGCCTCTTACAACCTGAGTAACAGCGCTTTTATACTCAGTAAAATCATTTCTTCCAACATAGCATGACCTTCATCTAAATTCTACATGGTGCACACACATTCATGGTAAAGTAAGCCCGTTGGGCTTCACTTATATCGCTATAGTTGTCATCCAATCAAAAGACTTCCTAAATGCGTCATGATTTGGATGCACTCGGCTTTCTTTTAGAAAACAGAGACAGTAAACATTAATCAAACTATTGTTTCCATGGTAGCGCTATTCAACAAAAACATTTTCGTTCCTCGAAATCCATGATGAAATGTCCTCATTCTCTCCATCTACCACTGACGCAACAAAATGAATATTCATTCTTATTGCGTATTGCTCTCTACTAACTCAGAAAAAGAAATAGTGACGCGCAATGAGTCATAAAATCACAGAACATTTACAGCGTACTCAGCAGTGCAAACACACTTTATTGATCTTTCTCTCACTTTAGTTGGATTTATCCAACTTCTTATTCACCCTCAATGCATCTCACCCAAACTTCATTCCGTCTATGAATGAACAAATTCCAGCTTCGCCGACGATTATTTTCGTCGACGCGGACTTCGCCAAATAAATTGCTCTTCGAAAAAAACCGAATAAAATATGATCCATTCTAAGTATATAATTTTATCCTAACTAGCCAGTTAAAAAGTGAATCGCTTAATTAGTTCCATCTGGATTGGTAGCTAATTGCTTTTTTTTAATCATCTGCTTTGGGTAGTTGGTGTAAACAGCAGCCAAGACTGGTTTCATCCTTGCTTAAGGGAATCATCAGTTGGCAAATAATTTCTATGATTAAAAAATCAAAAAATCAAAAAATTAAATTATTCTGTTATATAGAAAATTTTCAAAACAAAAATCAACTATATAATGATAATAACCAGATACAGTGGTGTGAACATCGACAATAGTGAAAGAGATTTCATTTTCCGTGTTTGAATGTCCATCATTTTTTTTTGTTGAGATCATTTGTAGATGTATATCTGAAATAAAAAAATAAATTTAGAACTTTATTGGAAATTGTATCGGATTGAATTTTGAATCAGTGTCATTTATATTTTTATTTATTTTGTAAGATGTATGAATAAATTATTGATATTGATTTTTTTTCGAAATGTTTTTGAATATTCTTTTATTGTTTGGTGGATTGCTCGTTCCTAGAAGAGAATCTTGTTTGTTTATTGATTGGCGGTGGATGTACACTGTAAAAAAAACCGTAGAATAATAAACGAAAAAAGGGTTTATGAAAGTGCAACGTGTAGCAAACCCTTTTCAACCGTTTATCAACGAGTCATAAACCCTGTCATAAACCCTCTAAAAAGGGTTTAATACGGAGTTTATTATCTTTAAATATGCTTTCTGGAAGGTTTATTACAAGGTTGATTAAATTCATAAATGCTTAAAGGGATTGCGACACGTTGCATTTTCATAAACCCCTGAAAATGGTTGATAATTCACATAAACGTTCTCATATAACCTTCGAAACTCGGTCTAAAAATGGTTGATTAAAATACTATACCCATAAGCCCCTCTCAGAAACGCTATTGAAAAGCGTTTATGGACATCATGAATGGTCGCCAGTGTTTGTGAGAGGGTATATAGAACCAATTATGGACCTCATAAACTGCCTCAAGGGTTTATGATAAGGTTTATGAAGGCGATTGTGGACCCCATAAACTACTTCAAGGGTTTATGATAAGGTTTATGAAGGCGATTATGAACCTCATCAACTGCCTCAAGTGTTTATCAGAAGGTTTATGAAGGCGATTATGGACCACATAAACTGCCTCAAGGGTTTATCAGAAGGTTTATGAAGGCGAGTGTGGACCTCCAGTATCGTTTTCAGTGAGAATATTAGGATAAATAGAGTGATTCAAGAGTACAATGAATTACTTCCAAGGGTCGGACAATAACTGAATACTTTGTTTTCTCACCTTGGTTGATGATAGACAAATGTTTACGAAGAGAGATATGCTGAATAATTTGTAGTTTTTATACTTATATGTATCTAATACTCGCTATCTATGGCATTTTATAATAATTAATAAGAGGATGGTAGACTCCCCGAGATTGGAAGAAACCATATACGTTATTTTCTCTACGTTTTGAGCTTCATATTTGTCAAAAAAATTTTACTCTATATTGTCTTAGAATCCAATACTCACTCAGTGAGAAACGAGCGAAACTAGAAAACCTGAAGATAATTCGATCGAGAATCAAAATCAAGCGTGACCACGGGAGATAAAATCAAGAAGATTAAAAGGAATCGTAGGGATATCTTTCTAGCAGCGACTAATCAGTACAAACAGGATAGTTAAATTAACATAAAACTGAGTGAGTAACCTGGGGAATGATTTTAAGTGGTTACTTCAGATGAATTCTCTGTGATGTCACACGAAAACGTTTACTCACTTCTATTGGCGTTGGCCGCTTCCGATATTCTCACATAAGATATTAAGGAAATAGCATTTGTAATTCAGCATATTCTGTATTTAATTTCAAGACTTTGTTTGACGAAACCTAAACATAAAAGCGTGAGTTATTAATAGATGACGATTTTCTCTTAAAACAACTCTGATTAAATTGAAAACTTACTAGAAATCAGTACATTGCAGCTACCAATTGACAACAATCGCTGACGTGCATTGTGAAACGCATCTGAAAGTTCAAAGTAACTGTCACTCACCCATATGCGAAACCTTTCTATTGAATCCATGATCGTAATTCCATTAATTGATAGAAGAGATCAAATCCAAAGGCCTAAAAGAAAAATTATTAAAAAGTGAGCAAGAATCGAATATTAATAACATATTATAAAACACTCAAGTTATCAAGTATCTCGTCTGAATATGTAAAGGGTGTGCGCCTTCATCGAAACTTAAATTTTACACATGAAATGCTATTTTCAACTACATAATGCTACACTCTAAAAAAAATAGGTTTTTTACCGAACCTAAAAAGGGTCTTCCCGCGGATACACGGGAAGATCCTTTATTGGTTTCGCAGAAAATTGGTTTCGCATAAAACCGCTTCAAAACCATTCAAAAAAACGGTTCTGTAGCAATGGTTTCGTACAAAACCTTTCAAAAGCAATTGAAAAAAAAGGTTTCGTACAAACCCTCTTAAAAAAAATCGAAAAAAGGTTTCGCAGCAATGGTTTCGTACAAAACCTTTCAAAAGCAATTCAAAAAAGGTTTCGTACAAACTGATTAGCACCAAACCTTCTTCTAATTGTCCGCTCTGCCAAATTTCATTTAACCTTCGGGCGCCGACCGCGGTATGGATACCATTCCCAGTGTTTCTCAAAACCCAAGAATGACATATATTCAAATCAATCAAAAGTAAGTGGAAATAATCTATAGAGCAATTTTCTGTTATCGATGTAAACGGTTACTCTATAGACTATGTTCATTTCCCTTTGATTGATTTGAATATATGTCATTCCTGGACTTTGAGAAACACTGGAAATGGTATACATACAGCGATCGGCATCCGAAGATTGAATGAAGCCCATCGATGATTTTCCTAGTTGAAACAATCTATAACATAGAAATAGAAAAAAAATAAGTACAAGGATTTCACAAGTTTAAACTTACCCCTTTATTTCCGCACTTGAATCAACCTACAATAAAAAACCGAAAAAATGACGAAGTTTCAAAAGGTGAAACTTACCTAAAAACTGCATCCAAACATAAACATGCAATAACAATATTAACAAATATAATAAATTCATAAGATCAAGCTTACCTAAAACTTCACATACAGATCAACCTAGAACACAAAAATTAAACCAATTTATGAGATTTCATAAAATCAAACTTACCCCGCCATTGCATATTTCGAGGAAACAATAATTAAGCTAAACAAATTTGCCTCATTTTTCCGAATCAAGTTTACTTCGAATGCTAATATGAGTGAATCTATAATATAAAGAATATATTAATTAATTTTCACCATATCAACCTTATTTACGAATTTCCCTGCATTTGAAATAAAAAAGCTACCTCTACAGTTTTTGGCGCTGGGAGAGACCAATTTTCTCACCCATGCGAACTGGACGGGGAATTCTGACCACATATTCGGGTTCCTGGACCTCGATAACCTACTGCAAACTTACCTCAGAATTTAGCTCCAAGTTGAAATAAAAGAGCAATCTCTACAGCTTTTGGCACCGGGAGGGACCAATTTTCTCACCCATGCGAACTGGACGAGGAATTCTGGCCACATATTCGGGTTGCTCGACCTCGATAACCTAAAGGAAAGTGTCGTGAAAAGAGAGAAAGCTCTTAAAGTAAGTTAGCCACTACGATAGATTGTGTTGACTTCGGTGCATGGATTGGCTGGAATTTTTTAATGTGTTTGGTGGGAGCCACCTTATCGTGGACCGAACGAAGCCCATCTGACCCGAATACTAAACTCGGCATGATTGAAAGAAAGGAAGACCACTATCGGCATGGCGGAGAACCATATGCTCTTTGGTGTTTTTATGGGAAATTTATGAAAACAATTAACGGAACCGTTGTGATTTAGTATGAAATGTACGAAACCTTCAAATAACGTTGGAGCCTATGAAGCGTTTTGTTCGAAATGCACTAAATCGTGTAGCCGTCCAGAACATTGGAAGAGTTCGTGCCCAAAAATACAGATGCTACGGATGCGTAACGATACTATTGGTGGCTTCGTGTAAAATGTACCAAACCATATAGGCATATAGAAACTGTCGAGAAGTTTCGCGCAAAAATTGCGAAACCTTCGGATTATTAACGAAACTGTCGGTGGCTGCGTATCAAACACGAGGAACTATTTTTTTAATGAACGAAGCAACAATGGTTCTGTCGGGATATTAGGAAACCTTAGATCATTTTAGGAGAGTATGTTGGGTTCGGTACATGATCTACGAAACCTTAGTTCATTTTACGAATCTCGGAGAGGTTCGGTACATGATGTACGAAACCTTAGGTCATTTTACGAAACTCTGAGAGGTTCAGTACATGATCTACGAAACCACGAAGCACTTCACGGAACTTACAAAAAGTTCCGTCGCAAAATGGCCGAACCCTGTAAAATCTGCTGAACTTGAAAAGGTTCAGAAAGAGAACCACGAATCCATTTGCACTCCACGAAACTTAAAAAGGTTCGGTGCAAAAGTGCGGAACTTTTAAGGTTTCGTAAAAAACCTATTTTTTTTAGAGTGTATATATAGATTTATATGATTTATAAGAGCATTTTTCCACGTTATACCACATGGAGAAAAGATCCCGGAATTTTTAAAAGATCTAATAAATCCCAAAAAAATAAGTCCCGGTAGCCCCTCATTTTACTGAAACAGACGTTTGTGAAAAAGCCAGAATCTTATGGAAGAAGCAAAGTTTAATTTTTTTAGGTAGCCAAAAAGTAACTCTGGGAGTATGAAAGTAGTTTGAAACGTAGAGAATTTTATGAGCTACACGAACGTGTACGTCACAAAACTCCACGCTTTGAAACACACGGATGCGGCCGAATAAATGTCATCTGTCGTATCTTGCCAATATACTTCAACCCTCATTACAGTCCTGTTTCACAAAAACAAATGCCCTAATATTTTCGATTTGACTATGGTTTAACTTGAACTTTCATTTGAGATAACTAAATCGAAAAAAGTTTTCCCCCGGCGGCCTAGGGTTGTCCTGTGGCGAACTCTCTCTTACACTCATATATGTGCCATCCATGCATGTCACAGTGACATTTTTACAAGCTTGTCGCTGTGTCATCGATGGTAATGTACGGCGCATTGTCTGTTTAAGCCCCCCCCCCCTTCAAAATTCGAATTTTTCTGGCGAAACATGGAAAATGAGCTAAATGCATTTTCGAGCTCCTTGAAGTGTGTAGATTAAGCAGCAATACCACTTTCAGATTTTTGTTCTAAAAACGTGGATTTTCGATAAAAAAAGGTTTGGCTTCCCCATACGAAAAATAGTTTTTTTAATGGTACATCTTTCCTCTACCAGATTGTAGAGGATGCAAAACAGAATATACTACGATATTTTTTCGGTAAACGGACGTATTTTGACGGAGGAATGGCTTTCACAAGTTGTATGCCTACATAGACCACCTGTGAGTATAGGATTTCAAAATGTTTTTTAAACAAAGCTTTTTATGCGATATTATAGTAGTTTGATAGAGCGAACAGAGTTGTATATACCCTGAAAGTTTTTCGATGATTCAATGATTGCTCATAGAGAAAAGGGTGTGGGTGTGGTATGGGCCTGAGTTTTGATCTAAACATCCATCCACACACCCATACCCACACCTTCAAGAAGAAATATACGATGAGACTGAGTGACTGTTTTCATAGCCACAGTTTACGTGGATAATGGAGTTGTGTTTTTGTGCATGATAATTTGTTGTTGACTGAAAAATTTTTCATACTGCAAGTTGATTTCGAACAAGAAACTGTTGAAAGGACAATGTTATTACTGTTTGTGTTTAAAATAGAATATACTAGATGGAAGAATATTGTCTGATAGAACAAAAGTTTTAATAATGATTTTCATCAAAAGTGCATTCAGGACAGTTTTCAAGTATTGTTCATGCCGACTGAATGATGAATAACAACAATGTTGAATGTCAACTTCTGCTATCAGAATCGAGTAAGTTTCTTTTGCTTAAATCAATTGATTGTCATGCTGATGACTAGGAGAAAAATCGAAAAAAAGAGAGAAGAGTTTAAGAACGAAAAAGTAATTTTTATTTTGTCTCGATTGAAGAAAAATATGATGCCTATAAAAATCGAGAGGTGAAATCCGTGTGCAGCGAGTAATAAAAGTAGCATTTTTTATTTCGTTCGTCCACTGATCTTTTCGCTGTCATTTCACAATTTCATTTTGTACGGTAAGATTTACTTTTCATGTGTTCAATTTTAGAATAGGTGAGCATCGGCATCTATGCATGAAGAGAAGATAACGAAGAAGATTGAATGAGAAAGTAGAAAATCAATAGATCTTTCAAGATTTAAAGATCCTACTTTCTGAAAGTTCGAAAAAGGGTTTAACTATACTGTAAATTTGTACCTTGTAAATGATAATGGAGAACTTTCTGTGTCGATTTCAGCATTTATGGTGCTCTGAAAAAAATAAAGGAGGTTTACAGAACCCTCCGAAAAGGTTCTGTAGATTTTCAAAATGCTCCAAATGTGTTAAAATTCTCAAAAAAAGGATAACAATTTTGACAGAACCTTTTGAAGGTTCTGCGTTTTACCCAAGTGCAGAACCTTTTCAGAGGGTTCTGTAAACCTCCTTTATTTTTTTCAGAGTGATACGTCTTCAAAGAGCCTCAAAGTAATAAATGATTTTCAATGCTCGATTGTAGTTATCTTCAATGAAGTGGAATCAGAAAAAAACTCCTAGATACTCATTCACACTGTTAATTCTTATTTTAGTCTTGTCCTAAGACATAAAATACTTTCTGCTCAGTATTCCATAGTACTCTGATACAGACTGTAGGTTCTATAAATCGGCATCGTATCATGCGTATTGAAACCTTGTAGATTCAAGACATGCTATCTTCCTCACATTTCATTCTGGCAGAGATTATCGTTGATTTTCTCCAGAAATGTCTAGTAGTGTCAAAATTCGTATCTGAATTGAAGTGTTCAAGTACTCGTGAAAATCTGTATCAATAAAGACTTGTTAACGTGGCACCGCTTTAGTAGCATTTTTGGGCTGTCCTGTACCACGAAAGAAATAGAAGGTATGCCTGCTCATTGTTGCAGCATATTGAGGGTGGGTGTGGGTGTGGGTGTAGTTCTTCGTTTAACCCACATCCTATGAATTTGAAAAATTCGAAATTAACTATTTTAGTGTATGTCTAGACCAGGGCTCCACGTGGGAGGGGACTGAAATTTGTTTTTACATCCCATCCCACGCTACTAAAAATGTTCAGTCCCATCCCATGGGGCTAACAATTTTCGCCTCGTCCAAGGAGATAAAATGGCTTGATAAATGCACTAAAATTTTGAGATATACAACTACTGTGACATAGATGTTGCACTCATTTGTGCAATGATGTACAATAATATTTTTTCCATATTTTTGATAATATTTATTTTGTTCGAATCGTTTTTTTTATTTAAAACACTGCTTTCATTTTTTTGGATCGCTTTATTTTTCTCTATATTGTCATATTTTGTACTATTTTGTATTTATTGATGGAGCGATGTATTTTTGATGGTGAAAGTAAAAAAAAGAATTGTGAACTTGATAACAGGGCTCCACGTGGGATGGGACTGAAATTTTTTTTGACATCCCATCCCATCCGATGGGACGAAATTTTTCGATCTATTCCATCGGACGACTTTTTTGTCCCGTCCCGTCTCACGTGGAGCCCTGGTCTAGATACATTTTCTTTGTTAGATTTTTTTCGCTTTCAACATGGCTGACTGCACGTTAATTGCTTTGCCGAATCATGAATTTCCTGAATTTGATGATAGTCATGAGAAATTTTTTGAGATACACTTAGACGAACAGTTTTATGTTGGAGATAATCTTACACTTCATCAAGTAGCACACACGAAAGATGGAAAAGTTCTTATTAAAGAAAACTATAAACTGTACGGTGATCCGGATCAATGCATTAATTTTATTACTTCATTCACGCAGCGAAAAGTTTTTATTTCCTTGACGGATGAATTCAGTTATTTAATACCACTTATTCATGATTTACCACAAATTCTGTATATATATATTTATTCGAGCTTGCCAGAGAATGTTTTTTATTCGAGTACTAATTATCCCAAATTACGATCCATTATTAATCAAAATTTATCCAATCAAGATCAGCAACTATTGAAAGATATCGAAATGTTTCAACGAGGTTTGCCATCTAGCCATGCAAATCATCCGATAAAACAAAAAACCAAACTATTAATTCAAGAGCCAATCATTATCGAAGAATATTTAGTTCTTTGGATTGCTGATAATAATGATAGTGGCACTTTAGATACAACATCGATCACGAAGATTATTCCACGCTTAGATTTCTCTTTTGATATTCAACATTGTATCGAGATGATCCAAGTATCTTGTGCTAACAACAAGATTTTTCTTGTTTCATCACATTCTGAGACGAAAACACTGTTTAAAAAAGTTGCTCATTTCTCGAATATTTTGTCGCTTTATGTATTCGATCGGGAACAACAATTGCCGATCGATTTAGACGATTCAAACACGAAATGGTGTGGTCAATATTCTGATCTAGAAAGTTTAGCAATTCGATTGTCTCACGATTATAAACGATTGAAAGAAACATCATCGTTACCGATCAGTAGCTTTCATCGCGAACAAAGTCAGAAAACCGTACGAGATCTAAATAAAGAAAGTGCTCGATTTCTCTGGTTACAGTTATTAATTGATATTCTTATTCGAACACCTTGTTGTGAGCAAGCCAAAGAGGCAATGCTAGATGAATGTCGGACATATTATAAAGACAAGGTCAGTGAACTTAGGAAGATAGACGAATTCAGCAAGACTTACCAACCGAGTAAAGCTCTCAAGTTTTATACGGCTGATTCATTTATTTATCGTTTATTTAATCAAGCGTTTCGAACAGAAAATATTGATTTAATGTTCATCTTTCATTTCTTTCTCGTCGATCTTAATGATCAATTACAAAAATTATATTCAGAACAATTTTTAAACAATACAAGATATCCAAATGACAAACTCGTAGTGTACCGAGGACAATTTATGAGAATGTCTGAATTTGATCAGATGAAGAACAATATTGGATCTATAATATCGATCAATGCATTTTTTTCTACCACGAAAAACCGCGAAGTGGCAAAGATCTACTTAGGTGCAACTACGACAGATTCAGAACTCATATCAGTTATGTTTGAAATCGAAGTTCATCTAACTCAAAATGCAACGAAACGACCATTTGCTTCCATTGAACATTTGAGTCAATTTACCGAAGAAGAAGAAATATTGTTTTCGGTTGGTTCAGTTTTTCGCATTCTCGATGTGGATCATCAACGAGCAACCGATGGTCATTGTTTTATTAAAATGGTGATGGTCGAAAATGACGATGATTTGAATGAACTTCGTAGCCAATTGGATCAGCAATATTCAAGATACGGAAATCTCTGTGATTTGGGTTCTGCTTTAATCGGTATGAGTGACTATGATCGAGCCGAAAGATATTTTCAAATGCTACTGGAATACACACCAGAATCGAAACCATCATTTGGTCTTATACAAAATTTCCTGGGCATTATTTATGCCAATCGAGGAGATTATCAGAAATCATTGGAGTTTCAAGAACGAGCATTAAAATTCTGGACTCAAGTGTCATCGATTCAATATAATCAACATCACATTGCCAATACTCATGTTCATCTTGGTGCTGCTTATCGTCAGCTTGGACAACTTGATTTAGCATTGAAACACCTATTAATAGGAGTAGAATTGCAATCACCGACTACATCATTAACATTTGCCTATAATGAAATTGCCATCACTTATCGAGACAAAGGCGATAATCGATTAGCATTGGATTATTTTTTAAAAGCTCTGGAAATCGATGAAAATGTTTTAAAACACGACAAATATCATCCGGAGTTAGCCACGGCCTATAATAATATTGGTGAAATCTATTCTCACTTAGGTGCCTATGATGATGCTTTAAGGTATTTGACGCATGCATTAGAAATACGTCTCAAAGGCACCGTGGCGACCCACACCGATCTAGCAGCTGTCTATAACAATATAGGTGCAATCTATGCAGACAAAAAAGATTTTACAAAAGCATTAGAAATGTACACGAAAGCCTTAGAAATCGATAGTCAAATATTTCATGAAGATCATGAATCGTTAGCCATGTCGCATCATCAGATCGCCATTGCTCATTTAGAATTAGGAACTTTATCAGAAGCTTTATATCATGCAGAAAAAGCTTTACGAATAGTTTTACGTTCACAAGCCAAAGAAAATCTTTCGTTGGTCTCGAATTTTCAGTATAGTCTTGGGCTTGTACAATACAATTTAGGCAACATGGGAAAAGCATTAAACATGGCTGAAAAAGCACTGAATACTCTTTTAGCTTGTCCCGCCGAGCATCAGAAGATGGCAGCTGCTATCTATAATTGTTTTTCGTTGATCTACGAAAAAAAAGGAGACATAGTCAAAACTGTGGAATATGTGGGAAAAGCGATCGAACAAGCGAAGCTTTGGGCTACACGTAATCGTACTTTTGAACTAGAGAACTATTTAGCACGATTGGATAAATTGAAAAATAAAGAATCTGAAAGATCCTTCACATTTGAAAAAATGTCGCTTGATCAAATGACGAATCACGATGATCTCATTCGGCAATTCAACGAAAAATTTCAACAAACTTCACCAACAGATATTCTTGAGCGCCTTCAGTTAATCAATAATTTAATTGCTATTTGTGCGAGACAAAACAATTTTTCAGCAGTATTCAAATATTTCAGTAAAGCGAATATTATTTATTCAGAGCATCAATCTTCAAATTTGGAAACTAAAGAACAACTCGATGAAATCATGATTAATATCTTGTTCAATACGGCGAGATCCTACTATCGTCAACAAAATTGGATAATGAGTTTGAAGATGTTCGAAAAATCACTTAATCTAGTTCGGCAACAAAAAGATGACAATCCTCTATTACCCGAAATCTACTATTGTATGGCAGCAGTTTATGCACATCTAGGAGAAATTCAATTTGCCGTCGATCATTATGAATTAACGATTAGCACGGCTAGAAAACGACTGTCCGATGATCATCCTGATATGGAACGATATACTTTTCAATTTCAACTATTTAAAAATAAACTAGAAGAAGCATATTCAAATGGATACTTAATCAGAAAATGATCAGAAGTATTCTCCGAGAGTCGTTAATACAGTTCTTTTTTTTATACGAATTATGCTTGATATTTCATTGATTTTATTCGTCAAAGTTGAATATGAATCATGTGATACATGAGAAGATGATCATTTGACATGGGTATGAAAAAATTGCATAGTAATCAATATGTAACATGAGCAGGTGGCAGTCAACTCCGAAATATTGGTAACATATTCGAAAGCATGCTGTTTTTGAATGGAAATAAGAATTCGAAGAGAAGAAAAGATTAATATTATCTCGAGTTGCAGCGATTAAGTCGGAACCAATAGAAAAGCTAAATAATAATGGCAAGGAACATTTGGAGATGGAAAAAAATGAAATATGTGTTTATTTTCCACTTCAATATATACAAGATCTCATAAGTCAATAGATTAACACGGTTGCAAATATGATAGACGAAATAGGGTGAATGAGGATAGATAAGAAAAGAACAATGACATCCCACATCCAAGCCGGACGAATATATTCATATTGAAATTTGCTGAAATGGAGCAAATGAAAACTTTCTATTTATTTGCTTGATAGAGTTTCGCAATTTAACTTCTTTTAACGTTATTGAGCGGTCGTCAATAAGAAAATTATTCGAGATATTTTTTTTATATTAATCTTATTCTATTCGAAGGACTTTGACATAGATCTTTAGGATTGCTTT
The DNA here is from genome assembly GCA_905331475.1 of Rotaria socialis. NCBI lineage: Eukaryota > Metazoa > Rotifera > Eurotatoria > Philodinida > Philodinidae > Rotaria > Rotaria socialis. The sequence goes on from CAJNYU010003648.1 coordinate 19,345, forward strand.
GATACCAATTACAATCAATCGCTATGACACATTTCGAGCGAAATAGTTCTAATTTTAAGCTGTATTATTTGAAGATTGTCTCTCAATATTCATAATACGATGAGTACTTAATAAATGAATTTTTCATCTCAAATGCCTCGTCTCTTAGTTCTTCCTTGCCAGCAGTACAATAGTATAACTCCCATATCACCATCGAATGTATCAGAAGCTCTGGGCTACTACTGAATTAAGGGTGTGAATGTGAGTGTGAGTATTAATATTCTCTTGAGGGTGTGGGTGTGGGTGTGGTTTTACAGAAGATCAACAGTCTCATCCAGACCCACGCCCACACCCACATCCCACGTTGTATTCTCTATATCAAATGAGAACATACACTTTTACTCTGAAACAATTAACGGAATAATTGATTGAGTAAAATGGATTGATACATTGATGATTAATGTAGCATATAAATGAAAGCGACGTTAAGTTATTTAATCTAAATCAAGTGAAAGCGAATCTTAATATTTCATTTAAGGTTGCTCATCGAATTGCTATTCATTAAATTTAAGAAGCTATGGTTTAACTATATATTTAGCACATTCGAAGTATTCTGATTACCATCGTCACCAATGTTTATGGTTTAAGATGTCAACCATCGATTAAAATTTTTCGTATATGATTTCCAATACAATAAGAAATCAATCATTAAAATAAGATATTTAAAAACATCTTTAACTATGCTATATCTGTCAATTCCTCATGATTTTTGGTTTTTTGTACAATGAAGCAATATATTCATGATACAATTCAAATAACGCTAAGGGTATTATTGAAATGAAACGATATCTTATCAATAAGTATTATTATACTTTGAAATAAATTGACTATGTCTATCTGTGCATATTTATGTATACATTGGCGACGCAAAAACTTTGTTTTCGATAGAAAGCTCCGATATTATTCTATTTGAAAACGTTGAACATAAGTCTTCAAGAAATCTTAAAATTAAGAAATTCTCTAGAAGTAACAAAAAATCTATTTCAAAGAATGATGAATATCATTATATTGGGTGTCCCAGGAATAATGAGCCTCTCAGTATTTTACCAATATCTCCGTCAGTTTTCGTCGCACAGATTTAACTCTTTTCACCAAAAGATGCCTCGTTCAGTTCTCTACAAAACCGTATAAAACGTTTTAATGTAAAAAGGA
>CAJNYU010003650.1:0-17154 GCA_905331475.1 Rotaria socialis
CGAAATGAAAATTTTTTTTTTACGTACCAGCTAATAGTTGCTCGCGCGACCAAGAACTACCTTGGTGGTGCCATAGAGAGCCGAGGCTCTTCGCGTACAGACATAGATCTAGCGTGTATAGAACATACAACAGGAAGATCTATATGCGGCATGTACGTGCTATGGGCACCAAGGTAGGCATGGCCAGTTTCACGCCGATGTATGGAAGGCCTCCGTAGGGCGTAAAGAATATACATATATACAAAAAGTTATACTTACTCTTTTTTGAATCACTAAAATAGAAATAGAAAAAAATAAAATTGAAACTAAAATAGATAATAGAAAGACAATTATAATTATATAAAAATCAAAATAAATGGGATAAAAAGCTGAGACAATAAAATATACATGTAAGACAGTAAGAAGAAGAGAAAGAAAGATGGGGAATGATTCCTAACGTTGAAAATCGTTACTATTTATAGTCATTTTTGTTATTCGTAAGAAATAGACAATTGGTAAGCAATCAACATCAAATGAGTTTCATTTCTGTTTGTAAAAATTAACATCCCGCTTACTACATAAATTGGTCTTTTGATGGTTTAATTGACTGTTGTACAAACGATCGTAAAGATCACAAGCATTCCTAAGGGTGACAAAAAAACAAATTTTGTTATTTTCACTAGACCGCTAATTGATCTTTTATGTTGTCGTGTTACATCGCATATATGCACCGACAACATTTATTGACGATCTTTTATATTCGACATACATTTTTGACAAGAAAATAACGAAAATTCTATATTGAATATCTTCCTGTGATGGTAAGAAATTCAGATTACGGACATGACTTTCCAAACCAAATCTCAACCTAATTTTATTCTCCTGATAATCACCATTCATCGCTTATTATTTTCCACAAGTTTATTTTGTATTTTAACATAACTCAAATTTTTCTGGTAATGAATAAGTATATAAATGAAAATGCATATACACAGGATGGTGTAACATTTCACGAAGTTTCAGAATATGTCGTTAGTTTTAAAAAAAATATATTCTTTTGGATATATATAAGTTATATATACAGCTTTCATGTCTAACTAAAACTTCACAGAAAAAACTGGTACATGATCACTGTGTGAATCTTTTTTGTTTCTTTTGAACTATTTTGTATTTTGTACTTAGTATTAAACAAGTTCTCAGTCAACCCACTAAATAGGCGAAATGAAAAATACTATTAACAAAACAAATGTCACTATATAGTACAAGAATTTGTTCAAAACACATGATTATACACATTAAGAGTTTTTTTTTCCGTCTAACAACCATCTGATCGTTGCATAGATTGATTTCGAGAGATAAACAATTTAGTTCACTCACCCACACCATTTTAACAATCAATTTGTCTTATATGTAAGACAATTTTCTTCGTCTTTCAACAAGACTCTTAGAAAAATTCTCTCGTGTAGTTTATTTGAGATATTAAGTTGGAAGAAATATTTTTCTTTTATATGAAAACAGATTATGTGAGAAAAAGATATTAAATTTTGAAATACGATTCAACTGTTGTTATTAATTGCAGAGAGAAACTGTTTTACTATATAAATCTTGAGATTTAATTCTTCATCTTTTCTCTATTTGAAACCACCAGAAAAGTGTTGTAGCAAAACCATTATTGATCTACAGTTTGTGATCGTATAATAACGATGTATTTACTATTGTCTATCTCCGTCGAGATTTTCACATTCTCTTGTACAATCTATAAATCAAGAAAAAAAGGAAGACATTACACTTTTAACATCTCACAACGCTTTATTGTATTACTTTTTCGATCTTCATGTAACATTTACAACAGATCTTAAAAACTGACCATCACATATTTGGACCCTTGCCATATTCACGTAGATCAATACAGCATGTTCCATTAGTTTCATATTGCTGATTAATAGCCGTATTGAATATGTGCTTTTCCAATGCCATCAATTCTAGTGAAGATGACCAGACAAGTCTAGATTCATCAATAAATCTACTGAATGCAGATTCACACATGACTCCACATACAGATTGTATGCATCAATGGTATCGACTCGAGCTCCTGATTCCAACATCATTATATCTATCCAATTTTCTTTTTTCGTAAATTAGAGAAATACATGATGTTCGATTGATCGCCGACAAAATTCCTTAATTGCTGTTCCACTATTTTGATCATCAATGGCTAATTAAACAATCTTAGTTATCCGAAGATCTTTCCAAATCACTATTGTGAATCATAAGAATAAATAATATTAGTCTCTGCGCAATTGAAACGATGAAATTATTTTACTCTATTTTTCAGTTAACACTTACATGTGTTTACTGACGAAAAGATAAAAAGAAACGCAAATCCACTGTATCCACATTATATTTTTATTCAACAAGTAATTTCTAACGATCACTATTGATAATATTTACCATCAATGAATTCATGTGTTACTCTATTTAAATCAGACTGATATACGAAAACTATCTAAATAGACACTTTCATAATCTATGCCAAACGTTTTAACAGATTTTAGTATAGTTTTTTTACAAACCAAATGCGGCTTTTTCGAATAAGAATAGTTTTGAATTTGTTATAAATAGATATATCTCTTTCATGCCATATAATAGAGTTTTACGTAACGTTTGATATATAGAACGAAAAATAAAATGTGAGTAACTACAAGTACAGTCTTTATATTAATCACCATTAAAAAAATATGTCGATCACACGCACTACATAGTGTCCAATTAGAGCAACATTTTACTCTAAAATTTGATGAAAAGTTACGAATATTAGTGGGAATATCTGCAATAAAAATATAGATCATTGTCTCTGTAAAAAAAAGAAATAAACAGCTGCGTATGAATGTCGAGATTGTTTCTATCATGAATGCTTTATAAATTGTAAATGTTCTACAGCCGTTTTCTTCTCACACGGATAAGTAGAATCTTGTTTGATTGCAAATGTACTGAGTCGAGCAGTTCAAAACACATGTAATTCTATTACTTTTACGAATGGTTTATTCTCAATTATTTCAAAAATAAACCGTTGTTTTCTTTTTGTTAGCTAAGAAGAAAAATGAATACTATTTTTTGTATGACATTTTAAGCAGTTCGTTTTTAATCGATTAAACAATTCATTTCTACTCGTAAAGGAAAATTCCTATTTATGCTTTCATTCTTCGACCAAACGAATAGAAAATCATGTATCACAATATTTAACGCCATGTACTGTCTTTTTTCTCTTATTTAAGTGAAAAATGTTGCTCTGGCAGATCGATGTTACCATCAATCCGCATGATTTCGTCATCGCAACATGTATTTGATCAGTAAAGATCATTTACCTCTTGGTAAGTTTGTAATAAGCAATTTTTCTCGTTGCAATGCGCGGCACGATATTTCTTCTGTCCTATGAATCCTTCGAAAACAATGTGTTATATATCGCTTTCCTTTTCCTTTAAGGCATATTTGAACTTTGACCTCGCTTGGTGATCACGTGGTCACCGGATAGCCTAGTTACGCGTTTCATTTTTTCCCCTGTTCTTTCCGAGCCTTGGAGTGAGCGATGTGTCATTGCAGCCGCAATTTTGTGCTTTCCTATCCTCCAAGATAGGCATCGCTTCTCGGCCTTTTCGACTAAGATCAAAGTGTAGTATCTGTTCTCGTTGGTTTGAAAGCCGGCGCTGATCTCATTGGGGCCAGGTTCTTTCAAGCGGATTTTTGGACATCGACCAGGATCACCCGGGTTCACTCGGACCTGTGCCACGGATCGTCTCGACACTGCAGTGCCGCCGAGTTCGGTCCACTCCCGTCTCCTTCGGGAAACGGGAACCCTCTTCTCAAAAAATATAAAATAAAATTCATTTACTACTGTCTGATAGTCGCTTTTGTTTAGTGAGATGGACATGAAATTCACTTCATCTAACATGAACTATGTGATACATGTAGAGTAATTTCATGGGAATATATTAGTTTTAAAATATCAAGTTCGATATATTTTCACAAATTCATTAAACAGAAAAATTAGATTTAATGATGAAGATATTATAAATTTTGAAATTGATCGAAAATAGTATTCAACGTTAAAGAAAAAAATAAACAATCATAATTTTATTTGGAAATCTTTCAAACTTAAATGATCTAAACGAAAAACTTTTTGATGATTTTAATAATACATTAACAAGTAGTCGATCTGTTTTAGCAACATCCAATGGCTAGCGTAATCCATCACAATGGTAATATTCAGTCGTCTTTACTCTTGTACAATTCATGTTTTCTAAGTCCTCAAAATACGACGAATCTTCACAAGCTGATCAAACATCATCATTTCATACATTTGATTTCTGTTATGCCCTATTATCGAAGCATTAGATCTATTTGTTAAAAATAATTCTATGAAACAATGTATGTATGAGAACAAAATGCGAGTCTTTCTTAAAGTTAATTTTCTTTGTGTTTTAATTCGAATATTATTCTGTCATTTACATTCATTAAGAAAACAACCATTAACAATAGTTTATACATATTTTTCAACGCTTTTACATACAATAGAATGATCTGGGGTGGTAAATTTTTTGTTTCTATGGAATTTATTTTAATAGATAATTAACCTATAGCTGGAAAATTTGATATAGATAATTATCGATTTTATCAGATTTTAACTTTATAAAATTCGTTCAATTATGATTGATTTCGACGCAAAAAACAGACATACTATCAATGGATCGTAAATTTCTCGATTATGCAATCTGATTTTATGAGGATCATGTCAATTTTCATATGTGAACATCTGCAATATAACAATTTGAGTATTATATGTTTTGTCATTACGGGATATAATCAAATGTACAGATAGAAGAATTCATAGTATCATCAGACAGTTTTCTATTCAAAAAGTAATTGGTTTTCTTTTACAGATATTGTTCGATCGAGGTTTCACGAATGGTTTATTTAAGGATTACGAGTAATATCTTGTTTAATTACCATGTGAATACATTTGATGAATTGTTGTTTTACGAGCACCATAAAGTTATTACATCCTATTCCAATTTGCGAGTCTTGAAATGACTGTCGAAAAAAAGAACGATTATTATCGAAAAATCTGATATTTTAAAAAGAAGAAATAATTCAGGATTAAAATCTAAAAGTTACATTTCGTTCGATTATCTTTCTTTTATTATACAACAACAATTACTTGGTCAACTTGAATGCTCAATTTTTTCCGGTTTGTCGAACTCAACGACCAGAGCATTATTTGAAATTTTTTTCGGATTAAAGATGGAAAAATGTAATACTTACTCAGTCTACAAGTGAAATGATACTATAGATACAATATTCGTAGTCTGAATAAAAACAAATGGATAAAAATCTCATTTTTTATGGAAGGAATAATCCAAATTTCTCTGAGCCATGTTTGAATCGTATCATATATTCTCTATGCATCCTCTTTGAAACTGATGCGTTTTCATTGTGTTATCTGTATTGTAATTCTACTTTACATGTATTTTTATTATTACTAAAGAGACAAATCAAATTTCTTGTCAACATAAGACTAAGCTGTACTAAGTATAAGAACATCTGATGAATATATCAGTCATGTTAAATAACTGACGAAGATTGAAGTCATCTATTGCTTTTCATTTATGAATACAATATTTCCGTGGGCGTTTTTTAACATTCTAAAATCAAACGAAAACCAATTAAAAGGAATACATTGATTAAATTAATTAATGCTTACTTCAAATAGCTTTGCTGAAACTATAATTATTATAAATCAGCCGAATAAAAAATATAGATTGCAATAAAATTTGTTCAATTATTTTTGTCATTTGATATCAAATAATTAAGAATTTTCATGTCTATTGGTTTTTCAGTGCATGAGAACATCCAAGCATATTATCCTATAGATCTTTTCATTGACCATTTACTGAAAGAATAAATTCAACTTGACAAAATATTTACTAATTGAACAAAAATATTAAAATTTAAGAGAATAACTTTAGTCTTCGCCATGTGATTGAATGATAGGGATAGATAGGTACTCGTTCATAGTCAATAATTTGATATTATTTTGATGTATACCGAAAAATACTACATACCAGCTCTCGTTTCATCAATTTGAAAGTTAAATGGGATGAAAGTTGGTAATTATTCATTATTAAGTACAAATATTAATCTGTTAACATTTTTAAAAAGATTCCTATTCTTGAATGCGACAATGATGACTTTTTTAAGAATTATTTCACAACTTCTGGAGCATTTAGTATCGTATTTTTTGTTTTATAGAAGAAGTCATCGACGAACTGAGACAAGAAAATAAGAGTCATTGACGACTCATTACATTTGGTGGATGTCATATTCATTTTGTTTTGTGGTTGCTTTTGAAAAATAAAATTTTATTTCTAAATAACAAGACATTAGACGCGAGAAAACAATTAGTCTGTTACGAAGATCATTATGTCTTTTTTTTATATAATTTTATTTCAATCTGGATGTGAGTAGATTTGTGAAATACTTCACTGTTGTCATATATTTGTCTGCTCCTCAGTATCATTTTTACTAGGAAATCTAGTCACAATAGTTAACTTTATGAGTGAATCTCAAGCAATAACCACAGTGGTGAACTGAACAAGAATGGCATAATATGACAAACTGTTTGACTTAAAGAATTTAAAAATTTAAAAATACTCGTTGACAGTTACACAAGATTGGAAAACATATAACTCAACTTTGACTAAACGAAAAATAGAAATCTTTTGATTTTTCTTTAAAATTGAGGCCAGGGATGAAGATCTATAAAAAAAACATTACATTTATTCTTACGAAAATTTCACTTCTTAAACATTTTTTCATACAAATCTTGAGTAGTATCATATCGATGTTATACAACCATCATGCATCAAGCAAAAAGCAGAGCAACTGAAATTGATTTGGTCCAATAAATGACTGTTGGGAAACGACACAGGTATATACCAACAAAAAATATACCTTTCGTCATTATAAAATTGAAACGGAAGTGTCTACAAAGACGACGAAAACAAAAATTATTCATCCTTCCTTATAATTGTTTTTATAAAATCATATACTAGTGGATGTGGGAATTTTTTCTATTTGAAAATGATATCTGATTTTGCGGACACACTTCACTAGCGCATGCTCGTAGCAGTCAACACAAACATTGCTTTGAAAATAAACTGATGACTAACTGGCAATTTATTTATTATTGACGGTGTAATTTCATAAGATGGTGAAACCTTAACCTTGATTGGTAATTAGTGTGTTTGTCATTATAATGTGCATATTCACGGTCTAGCAATTTTCATGAATACAGTGCGTTTACAAAAAGAAAAATTCTCTGTGTTAGTTGCATTTCGTTTTTTTATTTTTTATCTGCGGTAGGTATGAAATACAAACATGAGAGCAAGGAAGGCGATGATGATTGTTAGTGTGATCTTACTACTAGCACAAACTAAAAGCTAACTCATACTCAAATTCTATCGAAAGACTGATGCTTATCGGGTGTTCTTTATTGTTACATTCTTATGATACTATAAAGTGTTACCCTGATACTGTATATAAGTATCTAGAATAGAAATTGTCTCTTCGACACAATGTTATGAAGCTACACCGGAAAATTTTACTCGCAGGGAAAATTCATTTTGAAATTCGAAATCTACTTTAATGCACGTAGATCGTTACATCAATAATCAAGAGCTAATAAGCATACCTCTTCGATAACAAAAATATTTTTTTTGACTCTTTTGTTGAAAGAAGTTCATTGTTCATCGTACAGGGGTTGATCTTTTTTTTTTGGTTTATGCACTATATTTATTCGGGACATCCATTTAAATATATTTTTTTGCGATTTTTGTGGACGCTTATGGAAACAATAGTCAACAGACAAGACTACACGATAACAAACAGAGAAAGGATGACAAGGAAGAGAAAGGCGAAAACGTAAACAACAGAACGAAAGTCAAAATCGAGGTAGTAATGACGAAATTGGCGTGCAGTACTGTTCTTCCTTTGTTTATTCTTTCGATACCGTATATCTTGATACCGAAGACACCGTGCCGGGGGAAGGGATTGAACATTCACATGTCTGATTAATAATAATCATATGCATAGAACCACTACGCTATCCCCGACTAGGATTCACCTATCATCCACGTGGCTCATGTGAATACAAGACCGAAAAAACCGAGCAAGATTGTGGTAGACCAGATTGTAGAGATTCTGGAACTTATGACAGCTGTCACGATCAACGTGATGATTCACGTTCCGGGTGTAGCATTCAATGATTCTTGCACCGATGTTAACCATTCCAAGAAAAAACATCGTCTTCACAACCCAGAATACAAATGTATATCATTCTCTCCGATTCTCTGCTGTTTGTTTCTCCCTCTTTTTCCAAATAGACCGCATAAATTTTCATTTGAAATAAATAGCCGATGAACGTGTCGCGAAAGAAGGGCTTCAATCTAACCAAAATCCACACCCTCACCCACACCCAAATTTCTGGCTAAAGGACTGAGAGACAAGGAAGAGTTAAGGATGCGAAGTTTCGTTCGCTTCATAAACGAATGTTTTACTTCTACTTGCTATCATGCTTCACTTTCTGCAAAGAAAGTGGAGTATAGTAGCATAAAAAGGTATTTATTAAAGAGCAATTATGATAAACCTAGGACATAAGCGTAGTTAGCCATAAAAAGACATGCAATCAAAATCGTAATGAACGAGACATAGAAGCGAAACCATAAATACTAAATGAGTACATAAACGAAGAGAATATTACTCTAAGTCTCCAGATAGCTGAATTAATCCAAAAATGGTAAGTGAGCGCAAAAATCTTTTCATCTCAAGAGACAGCTCCTTTCTTGACCACTTTTTGGCATTCCGTTCAAAGAATACTAAGGAATGTTGACAGGGCATGATAGACACCCATTCATTTCCGATTTTTCTACTCTGATTAAGTGCTGAGAATCTCAAATCTATGTACTAATGTCAATGTCTATTACTATGTCTTGAAGATTTTACTTCAATTAATATGTTAAATTCTTGTCAGCCAGAATAAAAGGTTACTACTTTACTAAATTCTATTACCTTATATTTATTATGAAAAATTCAATTTTTTAAAAAGTGTACTGTCGTGTCCAGCAAGTTGATTTGACATAATTAGATCCTTTATTCTGAACATTCTAACTATATATTCAATAATATATTTATAATGTGTTGCAAAGCATAATCGTTTTTAGTATAAAGCAGAGCTTGATTTATTTATTCCTAAGGTTCATGTATTATTTAACAACTATCGTTTTTCTCACGCGCATTAGAAAAAGCATGTGTTGTGAGACACTTTTTTCAAAAGTCTTCCTTGAAATGTTTCTTAAAAGATTCCTCCCAGAGAGGTTTTTACATAGATGAAGGAGGCTTGCAATGGCAAGTATTGTTAAGATTCACGCTCATATTTTCGTATCTTGGACATATAGAATATCAAAGGTGCATACTAACTCTATCAATAATCACGTCATATAGATAATAGATCAACCCTATAATCTAATAAAATGGTTAGCATACATCTGAACTCAGAATCATGTTATTTATTTAAATTGACTATAATAATGGAACCCAAACTCAAATTCCCAAACAGTTTGACTTTGAGTTTGGCGCATGCCGAGCCCCTGCACATATCGGTTTAATATGCAGGAATCCTGCTTTTGGATTTTTTTAGTGAAAATGAGCCGTGAGCGATAAGATTTCTGGCGGATGCTCTGTATAGGATGGAAGCAGATGAAAGCCTGTGAAGAATTCTGGAGATGTGTCAGAAATCACAAGCAGAAACCAACGAAATAATGTAGGAGCTGTCAGATTACCATGGAGTATAGAGTTTTGGTTTGTGAATAAATTTCAGTGTTATTGCGTTAGTAGCTAGCAAGTGTAATCGTTATTCATTATATTAGCTAGAGTTTGCAGTACTCTCACGCTATAACTTTGAGAAAGATTTGTTAATTCAGGCAGTATTTCTTGGTGTTTCGATGATTTTTTTATATTAACTATTTAAGTTTCTAGCAGGGGATATGCCTGAAATAACAGACTTGTGTAGGTTATGAGAGCCTTCACGATAGATCGATTGATAGACGTCTCTGCCATATAAACTGGAATGAATCATATCCGCAGGTAAGCTCTATAGTGTGTGAGTTATGGCCTGATTTTTGAGAATGCTCTTGGGTAGCTCAGAAATTCCCAGTTGGATTTCGGAGTTTTCTGCGCAATAGAGAGCTGTGGACGTGTTATGGTTTATTTTGATGTTCTATCTGTATATTCCCCATGTTTAAAATTCATAAAAAAATCTTAGTTAAATGATTTCGCGGGCTTAAAAAGTGATGAAAATTATAGTATTTCTGTGTGATGGATAATAAAATTGATAATAAAAACTAGTTAAATTTCTGATGACAGATTTAGTCAGATTATTTTATTTTTTAAGGTTTGAATCCTACCCATGTCAAGATAACGGTGCGTAAACTATCGTAAACGGCGTAAAAACGTTGAAAAACGGCGCCGTTTTCCGTCAGCACAGAAAACGATAAATATAGTGTTAAAAATGGTCCGTAAAACGAACTGATGGGTTACGGCGAAATAAGGTGAAAATGAATGCCTTATTATATCGTTTTATAGCCGTTTCAGGCCCTTTTAAGATACTCGTTCAGACGGTCGGAATGATTGTCTTGGGTACTAATAGAATTTTTCTTTCATTAAAATCTATTCAATTTTCTCTTCTTGGAATTTATTGTATGGATTTCTGATTTGAAACACGATACTTATTGAAGGAATATAGGATTGTTACTCTTCATAGAAAAAATTGTGATTTTCACACATTGTTGAAGTTAGCATCGCATTCGAGTGAAACCTGCCCGTATTCTTTTGAGGTAATGTTCCAACACGCACAGTCTTGTTTCTCGTAGAATTTCATAGGTCCTATCGAATAGTATAATTGGGATTAACTTGATATCGAGGTGTTCTCCTGAATTTTCGAGAAATCAAAAAACATTCAAGAATTTATTTTGTAAAATCTGAGCATATTTATTTCAGGCAATTTTCCGACTCTCACACACATGCATCAAGCAGATCTCAACAAATTTCATCTAATTGTAAAATCATATTTTCCGTTCCCCTGGAAATCTCAGAATATTGTAGTTTTTCTATGAACTGTTAGCGCCATATTCGTCAGAGGGCTTGTTCTAAGTACTCCATTCGTGATCGAAACACAACTTGAGTAGATCTATTCAATGGCTTCGGGAGATTTTTCATAGCTCAAAGCAGGATCTTCTGAGATTTCTTCAGTATTATCTTATCAGCGGTGAAGTCTAATTTCGAGCTACGGAGGGTGGGTGTGGGTGTGGTTGAGTTAAGAATACAGTCACACACCCACACCCACACCCGAGATTGAAATGCTTGTTTTTCGTACAGAAAAATTTATAATTCTCCTTCAGGAGAAAATTAGCTTTTAAGTTTCCTGTATAATTTTTTATCGTGTAAAATATCCAGTAAATCTACAGTAGTGAATCATGATCTGGAAACACATATTTTCGTATCAAAATATGCAAGCATCCCCAAACGAGTTCGGAAGTTGTATGAATATGTTGTTCTTGAAAAAGAATGCGTTCTTATTCGTTTCTCTCTGTTGATATTTTTCCATGGGTTGAGAACAGATTCTTTATTAATAAAATACGTACTAAAAAGCAAAAAATAACTAACTCATTTTTCTAATATTGTACATCGAAGGATAATATCTTGATAGTATATTTATTTTAATCAACGTATTTTAGACCAAAATCTTTGTTATCAATTGTGTGGAATTTGTAAAATTTCTGTTTTTTCATCAATATTCAACAACAAATAAAATATCGGTATAATGAACCGTTTTGGTGATATCGATACTTCAAATAAAAGACTCCCGCCTGTTTATGGTTATCGTAGTGAGAAACTTGTTTCTATTGAAAAAGCGCTAGAACCTATCATACCTCACATTGATGAACTGCCATATTACATAAAAATAGCTAAAAAACACTGCCATTTCCCATCAGAACATGGACTAACACAAGATGAATCTGCTGCTGTGTATATTTATACAATGGAATGGGGCGATACTACATTGTATCGCGTTTTGAATAGAGCATTACGATCAGAAAATCGACAAGCACTAAAGATATGGTTTCCGTACATGAAACTATTTGACACAGCATTAGATAAGCTACCTACTGTCAAAGCAGCAGTATGGCGAGGTGTACCTATTGATATTGGTAAGAATTTCATTAGAAATCAAACTGTGACGTGGTGGAGTGTTAATTCATGTTCATCATCACCGAACGTAATTAAGAATTTTCTTGGTGGCAACAAAAAATCAACTCTATTCTTAATCGAAGCTCTCAATGGAAAAAAAGTTTCTGGATATACAGAATATGAAAGTGAAGATGAAGTTATTTTACGAATGGGTACCGAATTTCGTGTGAATGGTGATCCTTTGGCTCAATCGAATAGTTCATGCATTGTACATTTAATTGAAATTGATGATAATAATGATCAACCATTAGCATCTGCTATGAATCAAATGCAATTGACTCCAGCAGCATCTGGTAAGTCATTTATATTTTTTCTCTATCAAATAACATCTTTTATGGTGTCGAATGACATCACACTGAATAATTAATTGCTTTGAATGAAATCCTGCCTCAAAGATTACTTCCATTTATAAAATTAGGATGAACGTTTTCAGATTTTTCTTCATCATTACCATGAATCTTTTTCATACGTACACACGTATTTTCACTTCAAGGGAATATTTCGAAATTATTTGACTTCACTTCTTAATTCGTAGACTTTTTACAATTGTCCTTTTCAGTTAATAGAAAAATAAAAGAATTGACGCTTTTCTAATTCATTGATTAATAGAGATCTATTTACTAACAATATATCGATCTTTTTAGTTCATTTCATCATTCTGAATAGTATTTTTCTGATATATTATGTACAATATTCATGACTTTATTCTATATGGCACTTATTCATTGTTTTCTCAGTTTACACAAGAGGCTGGTTCAATATATTCATATCGTGAGATTCATCTAATCTCGTCTATTAAGGAAAGGGGTGGGTGTGGGTGTTGATGTTCAGGACACCCACACCCAAAATAAATTCAGAAAGCTGCTAAATATTTATTTATAGATGTTCAGAAATAAATGATAATACACTAATCATTGAAATCTCAGCTTTCTTAAATTGTCAAGGAAACAAATTTATTCATAAAGTGAAGAACTTGAGGGTGTGGGTGTCCAGAACATCAACACCCACAGCTTTGAAGTTAAAACAGGAGATCTTTCTAGCAGTGCTAGATGTTTTTCAGTTAGTGTTGTCAGAAGAAGAATATTTAATAATTCAATATCAACGATAGCCCAACACTAAAATTGATGAAGAAATAGTTTGCTAAAAAATTTTCTGATCTATCATAATTTTCCTCAGGAAAATAAGCAAGAAAAGAAATTATTTGAATTAAATTTTCATTAGTAAATACTTCATTAATCATATCTATAAGTCTGATTCAAAAATAAGTAGTAAATATTGAGCAATTTTTTGCGTACGTGTACAATATAATTGATCTAGAAAAAAATTGATATTCGTGTGCTGTTACATTTCCATTTACTTCGGATTTCAACAGATGGACATCAAGAAAACTAAATATAGTACGTAATTTTTATGTGTATCTTTTCTCTCTCGCTAGTATATAAGCTCACGATATATTGGGGGGAATATGGCAGTACTATAAGTCAGAGAGTAGTTAAAATTTGAGTTGTTCGAAGAAATAGTTTATCGGAATGTAAATAGTGTTAGACTTAACTTGTATTGAGAAACATGCACACCCTATTATTAGCAGCGCAATATTGCTATCTTGTTTTATTGTAAACTCATTATTTAATAAATTATTACAAGTTGGTATTGTCCAAAACATTCTTGCTTGTACTACTTACAAGAGTTTCGATTAATTATCACGCGATACACCCATACCCTCAAGATATGCTCTTTGCATACCATTTTTTTTGATCGTTTAATATGTTCTACTTTCACAAAAGAAAGAAATAGATAGATAGAGTTCATCACTTGAAACTCCGATTGAATGACTTTTTCATGTCTGCTTGGGTTAACTAGGTGTAATTATTTAAGTTTGATTTTCTGCAAAAATATAGAATTTAAATACGCTTGAGAGAGATAACGATCTATTCAAAGAATTTTGCTCGAAACTTTCGAAATTACTTCATATACTAGCTATACTCGAGAGAGAAAGAGATTTCTTTTTATTCTTACTCTTTCTCTTCTAGTTAATATTTCTGCTAATGTCACAGAATAATTTATAAAGTATAATAAAAGATATTGGCTTGTATTTATGTCAGCGATAAAATTTTTGGAATGAACAATATGATAAATATGATTTAGCAGTATAACTATCGAGCAATAAGAAAACTTAATTTGAGCAATTTTATAATATTAAATGAGCAACTAAAAAGAGAAAAAACGACATTATTTTTATTTACAATTGACAAGAAGAAAAGAAACATATATAATTGATTACTGTACCAATGAAGCTCTGTTTTTCTTTCAATGGTAGGTGAAGGTTTCCAATATTTTAATCTAATGAACATATACCAATAATGTGCTTGAATATATAATTTTTCATGAATGATGGACTTCAGCATTGTTAGAGCAGACAAGTAATATATATCGTTGTATCACCATTCATAATATAGATATAACGTCTTTGTTCAGCTTAACCCAATTGTATGCAGCATTTCAATATGCTAATGTTATTGATAAGAGATATAGGATTTTTCGTTCTTTGGACCATTTATTCACTATAGAAAAATAAGACAACTTAAAATTTTTTTAACTGCCTCAATGCGTTGCTAGAAGGTTGAGTCTACGTATACCATTTTCAGAATCAGAATTATACTCTGCTACGTGTTTGCGATTGAATCGTTTTTGTATAAATTACATATAATATTTCATGAAGTTATTCTATACTCTTTATTTAAATGAGAATTATTCCTCATTCCAATATATTTCTATTGCTCTATTAATTATAAGTCAAACTGTAACGGAAAAATATTTAGGTCGCGTAAATATTCTTCAAATAACTATCGAGATATATAGAATTGCGTATATATCCTGATAGGATGATGAACAACAAAGTGTAGATCAGTATCAGCTATATATTTTAGCCACTGTGTGTATAATATTAACAACAATTCCACACGATCTTCTTCTAACTTGACTTGTTTAGAAGTGAACTCGACTCAACGGCCTTTCTACTGCTCTAATACTATCCAACACTGTCGCTCTTATACTACTCCCTATTTCACATATAACGCGAGTTTATATACTAGGGATAGAGAGAGAAGATACATAGAGACAAAAAGATATATAGGGAGAAAAGGATACAGGGAACGATTACGTATTGTTCAGTGGGTGATTATGTGTCGTCATATACAAGGGTGTCCATTAGCACTATATGTCCAATTACGTCACGACAATATGTTCATTTGTTCTATGACTTATGAGCGGACGTCCAGTGGTTCATATAACCCCTATCTAATCTCGTCCTTTACGAGGGGCGTACTTCTTGGCACTTCTAGAAGTAAGAAATGCTCTATTTAAGAGAACGAAAAAGGTTCTAGCAAACATATTTTTTGATCATAGGAAAAGACGCAAAATACGATAAGCAAGTTTAAAAATAAAAACACTACGTAATAGCCGACATATGAAATATCGGTTTCTAATGTTCTTGTAAGTCGTATATTATATGTGTCTGGGGATACGAAATTAACAAGTTCATTTAACAAATAATTTTAATATTTTCACAAAGGTTCATAACACAATATTCGCTCTTAATATGGTCGTTTAATATTATAGGTTCAAAAAACATCACTCTTATATAATTTAGTTGAATATAGACTATATAGATATTTTTTAATCTTTTTTTGAATAATTTTCACAAAAGAAAAATTGAGTTCAACACTTGAAACTCTTATGAGTAACGCAGTGGCGGATCCAGGAATTTTGAGAGGAGGCGGCGCGTTCTAAATGACATAATCGGATGCAGTAAAAAGATTTTCTAAAATATATAAATTATAGTTCATAATATGCCTATCATTTTATCCAAACAAAACAACTTTTCTAGAAATAAAATTGCATAATCAATCTAAAAAGCTAAACGGCGATTGAATCTCTCGACAAATATATACTATCAAAGTTAAATCACTAAGACATGTTTCAGAGATTGTCGAGCGCGTAAATATGTTTTAAGTAATTTAAGAACTGAAAAATGATGTAATTGAGGTTGAGTGCTATTATTTGAACCTATTTTTTTCTTAAAAAATTTAGTAATGTGACGATCAGAGATACGACTAAAGTCGATTTCTACCCGAACCGAACCGAACCGACCGAACCGAAATCGGTTCGGTTAAATTGTTTTTCGGTTCGGTTCGGTTATAAGCTTTTTAAACCGTTTCATTACATTTTTTCTTTTTGCGCTGTTTAAAAGAGAACAATGATTAAACAAAAAAATATGAAAAAGCTTGTCAGGGCAGCCCCGCTGGGGCTAAAATGTGGAACTCGAATATTTCGAATCACTCAGATACTGACCAAATAGAGTGTTTTTTATTTTTTAATAGAAGAAGTTTCATAATTTGTTCAGAAAAAAGACCGAAAAAAGTAAGGATAGCTGAATAGATGAAAACGTACAATTTCTTTCATTTAAATAACTAATAAGTACTTCTGAAATTTTCTAATTAGAAACAAACGTAAACATAAATTACGGTTCGATACAAGTTTTTTTAAGGCTGTCGCTATTTAATAATATTGATAAAAAATATGTCGTATTTCTATTTTTAATCTTGAAGTAAAATAAATATAGAATGAATTTCATATTTAAACATTGTTTTAATATTAATAAATAAAATACATGACATCTGTAGGTTTTTTTTTGGTTCCCTGTGTCTAAGATCTTGCCGCAGATCTTGATAGAAGAATAATGTGAATGTGTTTATGTTGTAGCGAAAATTTTAAGTTCTAAAACGATAATTTTTTCTATGACTTTTATTATGATTA
>CAJNYU010003656.1:0-60757 GCA_905331475.1 Rotaria socialis
TCGAAATTCTTTTCTTCTTTTCTTTTCGTTTCTTCGCTCTCTTTTGTGTCTATTTTCTCTATCTTTAATTAAATCTATTATTCCAATCTCAACTAAATTCTCATGTCAACTGTAACATATATTTAATATTTTTCTAATTTTATATGACTTAGTAAAAAATAAGATTTCAATGGGCTCTATTGATTTATCGTGACATTTCGTATTTTTGTCGTTTTGTAAGAAGATGTAAATAATAAAGGATACACATGTCTCACACATTTACCTTCTACGATATCTGCTCGTGTCAAGTTATCTTTTTATATACGTCAAAAAGAAAATTTTAAGAATATAAAACTGAAATTTAATCGATCAAATATTGTCACAATATAATTTCAGGTTATATTGAGTTATTTGTGAAAGAAATCTACACTCTAAATAACAACGAACAAAAAGAAAAGAAAAAGAGAAAAATTCTTCGAAGCTTTTAACAACATCTTTCTACCACGCAAATTACATCGGCAAGTGAATCGTATTGCATAAATCTAAATTCCATTTTAAAGTTTCGATATTATGTTAAATATAATTTAATCTGATTATTCAATAGTTTAACAGATAATAGATGTTTGAAGAAAAATATTTCTCTTGAAGACAAATGATTTTTTCAAAAATTATTAAACTATTAAAAATTGTTTTATTCATACTTATTTTTATTTTTCTATGGATAAAATACGATCAATATTCGACACAACTACAATTATTATTATTATTAAATGAAAACACTACTTGTTCGTTTGATAACATTGTTGCATGTCAAAGTTCTAAGATTCGACATCGTACATTTCTGTACATTATTTGGGGTGGAGCTGGATTTGGTAGTGAAATAAATCAATTGTTACTTGCATTTGCCTATAGTATATCAACAAAAAGACATTTTTTAATTGACAGTCAACAATGGAATTATGGAAATTTTAATCATTATTTTAATATTTCATCAACGAATTATTATTTTCAATCAAATCGTCAGTTTCTTGTCGAAAATAATACTCTTAATAATGAAATTGATCATTTAAAGACAACACGTATTGGAACACAAGTAAGAAAATTTTGGTTGGCCACTCGACAAGTTCAATCGTTTGAAGTGAAACGTAAAGTAGCACAATTTTTATGGAAATCAATATCAAAAGAAACATTGAACTTTATTGAGAATTGTCAAATAAAAAATTTCACAAATTATATTGGTATTCATATAAGAAAAGGTGACAAATTAAAGTCAGAAGCTCCATCAGTATCATTAGAACAACATATTAAATCAATTGAAAATATATTCAATAAAACTAAAACCATTCAAAATATTTTTGTTGCTTCAGATGATTTAACAGTAATCAAACAATTTCGTCATTTAAAGCCAATATGGAATTTTTTTCAAATAAATTATAATAATTATCAAGACATAAATAGAACTGGTCATTTTCAATCGAAATTTAACCATTTATCATTGGAAAGAAAATTATTTGAAACTCGTTTATTGATGTGTGAATTACAAATGTTAATTAATTCTCAATATGTTTCATGTAGTATGTATTCAAATATATGTAGACTTTTAAAAATATTAAGATATCAACATCCAACAACAACAGTTTCATTAGGCCGATCATGGTATCCTACATAATAATTTATTTATTTATTACTATTATTATTATTGTCATCTATCGGAAAATATTATTCAAATAGAAAAATAATATTTATGAATTATCATATCTTAATTTCTATGACTAAAAAGACACAGAAACGATTACCCCAGCAGAGAAAAATTTTTGAATACGCATTTGAACGTACGAAAAAGGTAAAAAAAATCGAGAAAAATTGGGCGTGTTTCGATAACAATTGAGGCTCCCGGCATATGATGCGTTCGGAGAATATCCCCGAAAGCTCGATTAAGTGCTAGGAAACCAAACCTAGCAGATATAACAGATATAGAGATATACAGAGTATAGCGGGGTCCAAGGGGGGACAGAAATTATAGGGGTTATAGGAGACATAGGAGATATAGGAGATATTTTTTTCTCTCTTTCATTTTTTTATTTTATTTAATTATTACTCAACTAAAATAAAATTTTCTTTCACAGATATTACTGATATCAATATTTATTTGTTGAACCTTGCTCGTTGTTTATCAATCTCCTATAACTCCTATATCCCCTATATGCTGTATATCTCTATATCTGCTAAATCTGCTGGGTTTGGTTCCCTAACACTTAATCGAGTTTCCGGGGATATTCTCGGAACGCATCTAATCGCTTGGGTACCGATCTATGTTAATTCAATAGATTTTTTCGAACTGTATAATAAAAATATGAAATTGTCTAGAATAGAATTCAGATAGTTATTATTGATTTGTGCAAGTAATGAAACAAAAACTATGCTTTCAAAAAGAAATGTTTCTTGGTTATTCGATTCAAGATAACAAACCTTTACGTTTAAATATAACTCTACGTTATTAATTCGTTTTAAAAGAATTTATATAATCAAATTTAACTGAGAAAACTAATCTAGCTTTATTCTTTTGAAAAGTTCATTTTTCTTAAATATCCCAAAAAATAAAATATTTTCATCAAAGCTGAATCATTTAAAACTATTAATTTACTGATCTAAACTGATTGAAATCTATTATAGAGAATTGACTAAGCGATCTGCAAATTTCTAATGTTTTTATTTGGCTAATGATAAACATATGATTCTCAATTCCATTAGCTCATAATTTATTTTAGAGAAAATTCTTTTAAATTTATCATCATGAAAATGTCCATATTTAATTGTTTTTAACATGATTGTTTGACGAGTGAGAGTATAATAGAGTTGGATTGTTTCTTTGTTTTTTAAAGATTAAAAAATGAAATAAGCTCTGTTATATCATTAAAAGCAAAGCACGGTTTGGGATTTGTATCCATCGCTGAACTATCTAGTGCGCCGGAAAAAATTCCAAAACTACGTGCACCATGCGCATCGAATGCTGACCCAGCCACATGTAAAACTTGATTTTTATCACCATCGACTGCAGCTAATGCTTGTGCATACATTTGTGAACATGGTTTAAAACAATTAACTGGATAATTCGATGATAATGTTAATGAAACATTGACTGATGATGGAAAGATACGTAACGCTGCTTGTAATGTGTCTTTATCACCATTAGAAAGTAAGCCTAGTTGATATTTTCTACTCAATTTTGTCAGAACTTCTGTAGTACCAGTTCGTGGTTGTAAATTTCCCCATACAGACATTAAACTATTGAATGTGTCACTGTGTTCGGGTACCATACTTGTTAAATCAAATGAATCTAAGATTTTTAATAACGATGAACGAATTACCCATAGAAACGGTTGGTGAGTCAGTGATGATGGAAATGATTTTCCAAAATATGATACATATGCATTAAGCCAATTACTTGTAAATTTTTTAACATCTAATGATGATAATGATGGCAAAAGAGATGCTATATTTTGATTCATCGAAGATTCTGTTAGCATTAATGCACCAAATAAATCAAACGTCACTAGACGCAATTTGTTGACATCGAGAGATAAACAAGATATCAATGTAGAAGAATTGTCGAACTCAAGGTTTAATGTTTGACCATTGATGGATAAAGTTGAACATTCTACGAAGAATTCACAGGCACAAAAAATAGAAATCATGGTAATTACATTAGAGTATTGAAATAGGTGTACCATCTTTTTTTTTTTATTTTAAAACTATAAATCACAGATTCTATTCAAGATGCAATTGAAAGAAAGAAAACAGAAACAATATAAAATGATTAAAATGCATAGATTATTTCTTTTTATTTTGAAAATATAATTTACAGGTGTCAATGATTAACAGATTAAAACAAAGACGAAAATATTTGCATTAGTACTTCATACTCTTTTGTATTTTGAAAAAATGTTTTTCAATTTTAAGTATAATGACAATAGCAGAAAAATGTCTCATCATAAAATTTCAATAGTTCTGATATTTTCTTTCTGAGAGATTATCAAGAAAAAGAAATGGCTTAATTTTATTTTAAATAGAATATACATGGGTATGGTGTGTGGGTGCCTTGAACTTCAAAATTGACACGAAAGCTCATCGAGCCCAGAAATTTTTGGCGCCGGGCCAGAACCTTACGGATTAATAGTATTGGGACGCGTAATTTAACAGTATTTTTAAAATTGCTAATGTATTTTTCTATTTCATGAGTAGCATACTGCACATAGTCTTTTAATGATCCAATAGATATTTTACAATAATTAATATCAATTACCTTCTACTTATAACCAAAAGCTTCTGATAAAATATTTAAAGCATATGCATTAAAAAAGTTGGAGTGATGGTATTATCCCGTTACACCAAATAACGACGTTTTCTCTAAGCAAACATACCGAGTGTTCATCGAAGCCTCCCAAATATTCGGTGTATTATCCATATGGTATCGAAGTGGATACCCTGAGGCAAGGGGGGGGGGCAGCGGTTCCCGGATCCCAATAGATCCCAATGGATCCTCGGGAAACCAAATGAGCATTTGGAATAATTTATTTCATGTGTATAAAGAACAATGCGGAATAGACTGATCGTGAGAGATATACAACTAGACTGTGATCGAAAGAAAGCAGATGGGAAAAAAAGAAAAAAGAGTGTTGAGAATTCACAGCCAAGAAGGAAATTTCAGGATACTCAGATGCATGCATCACCTTAGCTCCTGGGCTATCACAATGGCAGCACGTGTCTTGTGTCACACTAGGCTCAACAATTCCTTGGTCAATTTCATCATGTTGTGATATACTGGTTACTAGCACAGTCCAGTTTTTCTAGATAGTTTATTAGGGATTCTTTTAAATTGTAACCAATCACGATAAAATGTAACGTTCTCTAACAACTTCAATGATTCTATTTTTATAATCTGTCAATACTCATGTATCACCCTACGTGTGGTGTGCTTCCATTGACTTAACAGTGTCAGAAGCGAAGTCAATCTGCCACTCTAATGTCACTCTTGTTTCTTTCGTCAAAAATCCTTAAAGACATTTGAAGCTCTTGAAGTTTATGCCAAGGTTGTGCATTGTTTCAAAATCAACGATCACATTGCAGTTTTTTCTAGCAGAGAGAAGCTACTGCTACTTTACCAGGTAACTGATAATGTTACAACTGCTGTTATCCGCCTAACTGATAATGGAAGAGTTATCAGCTACTTTTCATTGCAAGCTTCTCAAAATGACGATTTATCACTTCCATTCGATTGAATATCGTAGATACATCACTTAACAGGGTTCGGAGTTTCCAGATAACTGGTTAAAAGAGTAAATGGTCCATTAGTTATCTTTAATCACATAAAAGTGATAATTCGTTATTCTGAGTAATTGCCAGCAAGCGTAACTGCGAACCCTTCCGATACCAATTACCTAGGCACCTGTGATACTAACCCCTAGTTTTATCTCGATTTGATTGAGAGCTTATGTAGTAATAATAGTAAGATTTCGGTTTAGATATTGTCGAGGTGGTAACCCAGGTATATTTGGAATCTTACGATCTTGATGCTTTCAAACCCTTCATCTGACGCAGGAAAGATTTCTAGAAATGATAGTAGAAGAACGATGGGAATCATCCAGGAATAAATCCTTTCAGATTCAATCAGCGTTCTTTGTCCTGTTTTTATGCATACTTATCATAGATGTCATTAACTGATATTCACAGCATTTTCTTTGTTCCTTTTCAAAGATAACCATCTCGAATTCTTGGAGGATGACAAGAATAGTCAGAATCTCGCTGCGAGCACGTCTATATTGAACAAGGATCTTTAGTTTTGATTTGGAGTGTGTTCAAAACTTGATATTAAGAATCCCTGAAATTCTCTAAGAACATATTTTGTATGAACCAGAGACATGCACAGGACATCATTTTTTCTCCTGTCCTTGCCTGTTCTGTTGGCTGCCTTGGTCCTGGAGAGCGAGAGGACAGGGCAAAAATCGAAACCTTATCCTGTGTGTGTTTGCCCTGTTCGTAATTTTCGTCCTGGCGGAAGTCAGGACAGGATAAAAATCTAAATCTCATCTTGTCCTATAAGATAGGGCAGGACAGGACAACAGGACCGTCCTGCCCTGTGCACGTCTCTGGTATGAACTATCACCATTTTAAGAATCTCATCGATTTACTTGTTATCACAGATTATCATAATATTGATATACACCAGTGACTCGTAATTCATTCTGATTCAGCTTTTTGGATCCCGACAGATCCCACTGGACCCTGGGATTCGCTTTTCCCCCTTGATAAATACCGAACTCTATATATATATAAAGAAAAGAAAAGAACATTTTGAATTATTTTTTCAAAAGG
The DNA here is from genome assembly GCA_905331475.1 of Rotaria socialis. Taxonomy (NCBI): domain Eukaryota; kingdom Metazoa; phylum Rotifera; class Eurotatoria; order Philodinida; family Philodinidae; genus Rotaria; species Rotaria socialis. The sequence continues at coordinate 6,352 of CAJNYU010003656.1, forward strand.
ACAAAAAATTTTCTTTGCATTTTGTTTGTTTGCCTTCATTGTTCTAAAATTTGTGATAATAATAATAATAAAGAAAATAAAATAAATTTGTAAAAAATCGGAAACCAATAAATAAAAGAATGTTTTTGAAGACCTTGGAAACCTTAAATACTTCAAAAAATTTTCAATTTTCTGTCAATCTATGAGAAAAATTATCAAAATAGGTACAAACTCAGTAACCCACCCTCGTTCATTTTTAATGGAATCCGTATCCTTGGATTTCTTGAAGATTGTGCTATTTCCATTGCAATGAAAATAACTCTAATAGTTTTCTGCATTACAAACTACTTTAAATCCATCTGATAGTTGCGATTCTAGTAAAGAACAGTTCAAAGACTGTATTTGGAAATTGTCCGGGATTTAGAAGTGTCAAAATCTCAAGACTGAAGAAGACCTTTCGTTGTCCAACGTGGATGGAATCTGCAAATAATTGATACTACAGCAATTCATTGCAGCCATTCAGAATCTTTCTGATAATTACATAACATTCTTTCAAAATCATATACAAGCAACGTCCGTGCTGCGTATTTCGAAAGACTGCAGATCCCAAGGTTTCCAGAAGACTTTTTATTCTGCAAACTGCATAGAATCTTGAAATGAACAAAAATCTCAGAATTATTGCAATCACCATGAGTCCTTGAGTTAAATGTACTAAATTGTGCCATAATCCTACCTGAATATCGTGGATAGCCATGAGTTCTGAAACATGTGGATCCCTAGATTTCTAGAAGACCTTTCGCCGTATGAAACCCATGTGCATTTCATTATAAGTGATACATTAGGAACCAGTTGGAATCATTGCGAACCATTGAAATATTCGCATAGAATTTTCTCGAAATCGTAACTGAGTATGGCCATGGTATAGATGTGTACAAATGTCCTGGATTCCATGTTTCTCAGACGACATCTTCATCATGATCCACACGTGAGATCACCATGATCCGTTAGCATTAATGACTCATTGATGTTATGTCAAAAATTGATTACCAATTCATGCTTGAACATCGCTGCTCGTCGAATAATAAAGAAATCAGAACATTTAAATCTTGGCATAATACGTTTTGAGTGTCACAACAGAGAATACCACACGCGGACATTCACATTCAAGCGTCTCAACCACTGTGATTTCTCGAAATGATACAAAATTCACAATGAAGTGTTTCAAATTGATTATTTATCAAATTCCAAGTATTCTAAGTGATCTAGTAATAGAAGCCCTTTTCTTGAGAAAGACGAAGTCCCTTGTGTTTCATCCACTTTAATTAGCTGACATAAATTAAAAGTTTTGGGATTTAGTAGCAGTGTGATCTTATAAGAGTCTCCAAAGAATGGAAGTGTTGCAATCATGCAGCGTAAAAAATACCTATGTGCATGAGAGTGAATTCATGATGCAACTGGAATTCTTAGAAATCATTATGATACGTTAGTTTTAAAGTACAGTGCGATTATCCCGACATGCCCAACCATGATCCCTGACTGACATTTATTGAAATCGGCGGAACCCATAAATTCTTGAAAATCATTTGCAATTTATTCTATATAAAGTATGTGTTGCAGAGAGGCATGAGATACACATTGGATATTTGGAAATCCTTGCTAATTCTTGCAATCAAAGTATAACTAGATAAAAAATCATTTGGAAATCCAGAGCAACCCATCTTATTCATGGAAAATATATTTACATAGGTAATATGGGTGGATCCATAGGTCCTCAAGGTCTAATATATAGGAATACCCATAGGATAGCCATTAAGAGAGCTTCTATGAACCGACCAAGGATCGCTCCAGTGTATCGAGCACTCGATAATATTTATTTTTGAGTTTTTTTATGGTCATTCGAAAGATCAAGGTTTAAAACTACTAACTTGAAAATTTTAGCTTCTAATACGTTTCCTTCGAAAAGTTAGTCAGAAACGACTTTTACCGCTCACAACTTTTCAATGTAAAAAATAGCAAAAATTTCTCTATCAAACAACCCCGTCTCATGTCTCAGAAGATTGTTCAAATCTTTAGACGAATACTCTGAAAGATAGCCCATAGATAGGTGAATAATACTGGATATTTAAAGTGTTGGATAATATTCTTTTATTGAGATTGCAAATATCATAGATGTCATGATGCCGTTACACTGGGCATCGTGATTTCGAAGTCATAATACCCATCGAGTTATTTTTGGGGTATTACCCCAAGGGTATCCACTTTTATATAACTATATATTTTAAGCTGAGAAATTTGAGTTGTTTTGGGGTATTACCCTAAAGCGTAACAGCTTCGATATTCTAGAAGAAATACACCAAAACAACTCAAATTCGCATAAGATGCTCAATTCGAATTTGAATATAATTGATGCATATACTTACCAGTAACACTTCGGAAAAGTTTAAGGTACAGATATGGCTACAGGAAAAAGGAAATAATATAATTTTATCTGAATTGTATTTTATATAATTTGAATTTAGACATGCATATTACTAAGCCTGAAATGCATAGCATAAATTATGATTCCTAGAAGCATACCATGGATTTCTGGCAATGCGTAACCTTGGTAGCCGGAAGCCTGTCGCTGCTAGAAGCAAACCGGACGTTACTACACGAATGTCTGAGGCTTCTAAAAGAATGTGTGAAATTTCTGAAACCATATATCAGGTTGCTAAGATTATTCCTCGACTTCTTCGAATCTTCCCTGACGTTGCTGACAGTACGAATTGAGTCCTGCGAGACACACCACAAGTACCGGAGCACGTACCTGAGCTGCTAGATATTTTATAGAGGTTACTGCAACTGTGCCTCATCTTATTGCAAGTATTATACGACCAACTTTCCGACAAAGTAGCGCATACATCTGACAGGCACTCAAATTCTTGCAGCAAACACCGGAACGCTTCTAGGAACCTCAGGTATGCTGCTAGAAATCCCAGGAATTGTTATAGCAAATGCAGGTAAGCTTGTAGCAGGATCAAGGTCATCAATGGATTCTTCGAAAAAATCTCGTTTATATTCGATGTGGAATTAAGCAGCTGCTCCGAATTCTTCGACTTAAAACATATAGTTATATAAGAGCGGATACCCTAGGGGTATGTTAGGGTGTATTCTACTATAACATATATACCTCGATTCGATCTATTTCTTTTCTTTTGTCTTTTCGTTTTTCTCTATTTTTCTTGTCCTTGTTTTCGCGTGCGTATATAAACGGTTGTTTTCTAACAGAATAAACAGAGAGAATATAAACACATTCGTTAACTGTGTTTGTCGCTCCTCGTGAGCGCTAACAAAATTGAATTTATTTGAATTATAAAATAATTTACTTATGCTTTAGTTAATTCTCCATATAGCATTTAATCAATTTGTTAATATTTATTCAATTGCTATTGAAGCTTTAGAAGGTGAAAACAGACTATTATTTCAATGATTTTATTGCATTTAGTTGATAGAGAGTGGCCCAAATACTGTAAAACTATTCATCAATCACCAAACAATTGATTTTAATCATGTTAAAACAATTGAAGCGGTTCAAATTCTCAAGTATGACTCCTTTTTTTCTCACTGTTAAAGAATATCCTTAAATTCGAATAGATTTGAAAAGATACAACTTAAACACGGATTACCAATTGAATTACAATTCGATAAATTTGAAAATGTTAACTCATTATCAGTAAGTATTTACATGTATTATAATTTCTATACAAAAATATGTTTATTGAAATACAGCTATTTTTTGCAAATAATCAATCCAATTTCAATCAAACAACTATCCAATCGATCACGATTTTTGGAACACTAGCTGCTACAGTAAATTAGAAAAATTATGAGCATAATTTCATTCTTTTGTTTCATTCAAATAGACGAAAAACAAAGCAACAACCAATATGTGACAGTGATATTAATCATCAGATATACGCATAGATTGTTCATTTCTACATTATTGTACTGTGCGTTCTTTATTCTTTTCTTTTTTAAACCAGGCTAAAATAAAGATAACAGATTGATTAAATTTCGTTTTAAAGAAATCTAATGATAATATTTAAATTATATTTTGTTTACAATGAAATCAAGATCAATGATAAGTACCAACAATATATGAAAAACTTTGCCGTCAGAAAGAAACATTTTTTGATCTTCGTCTGAAAAGATAGTCATATTTCTGAATGTGAATAAGAGAACTATAGATACTAGGTCTCTATCAACAAGATTTTATAAAATACATGTGGCAGTAGAGTTTAGAAATCTAGTTGAGATTGGAATTATTGATTATTCTATAAATGTCGTGAGAAAATGATTCATAGAAATAAAATTTTGTTACTGAGCAATGTGAGATAGTTTGATTGAGCATGTAGATTCAAAAAAGACGTTTTCGTTTCCAAAATTAATTGTGTCCATCTTTCCTGATCGAAGCGAGAAAACAATAAAGATTCTGAATAGATGTTTATCTTTCAATGCTCGGGACATAGGGACATAGAGACATTGATTTTTTTTTTCTTTCTGTATTCGAAGAAAAGAAAGATTTTCGCTATCGTTATTTCGAAGTAAGGGTCTCGAGTAGCTGGGATGGGAATGGAACGATTTTTTATATCGAATGGTATGGAAGGAAAGTAAATGTTTTTTCTTTAATTTTCAATGAAATTAATAAAGAAGTTTCTTATATGAGGTAGTCTATTTGATGTGTTATTATCAACAATCGTTCTTTGTTAAAAAAATGAATAAGTTAATATAAAAGAAATTTCATAATTTATGTCTAATCATTGTCTGTTTCATAGTAACGAGTATCAATTATTAAAACTCAAATTAATAAAGAAACGATGACAAAAAATTAGATATTGATATATTTTACTAAATTTTCAAAATGTAAAACTCGGATAAATAAGTATTTATTTGATGATGTAACATAAGTATCATAGCCAACGGAGTAATTCATTTCCTTTTAATGTTAAAGTATCAGTTCGACGAGATACATTAATTACTGTATGACTCATACAAGCGATATGAGACGGCATTGAGATAAATGAAAAATAAGAAAAAACATTTTTTTTTGTTTTGGTCACCAATTTGAAAAAGAAATCTAAATTATGATCAATTAGAAAATACTTTGCTAAATCTAACTCATAGAAAAAGTTTCCATGCCGTTCATATAACTTTATTTGCATTTTGATCTTCGAAATTATTTTTTCTTTTCTTTTCTTCGCTCTCTTTGTGTGTATTTTCTCTATCTTTAATTAAATCTATTATTCCAATCTCAACTAAATTCTAATGTCAACTGTAACATATATTTCTTTCATAGTTGGTCAGTTCTAAAATCAATCATTTACACAGAAGATATCGGACATTTTCAATTTTTGTTTGGAAAAAAAACCTAGCAAGCAAGTGTGCACCATAGGCGGCGGAGCCATTAGGCGTGGGTAGGCGCAAGCCTACCCTAGAATAAAAGTGGGTAGGCTTGGGTAGGCTCAAACTAAGACAGGTCAAAGGCTTGGATAGGCTCAAACTAAGACAGGTCAAAGGCTTGTGTAGGCTCNTCGTTCCGCCGCCTATGATTAGTTTCACTACTGACATTCTCCATGCTCTGAGAAATGCTGCTATTCACATCTTCAACTTTATCGAATTATTGCGTGAAGAGAACGAATACCAGCATCACCAGTCCGAAGAGTCGGTAGTTCAATTGCGCAAACGAAAGAAGGTGAACGATGCTATTGACGAGAATCTTGAATTCCTTCTTAATGACCATTAGGGTGGATTGATCACTGATATGCAACTCGCGATTAAATGTGGACGCGCTTTGAAGACAAAACTTGTTAAATGATTTGTTTATTTTTCTTGTTCCTTTTATTACTCTTGAATAAAATAGCTGATTGTTGAAAATCATCCGTTTATCAAATCAGTCACCAATTAGTAGCCATTGAATTGGTGGACGAATCGAGAGTAACCCAAATTCTCCACTTGCTAGTTTGTCGCATTCGCACTGCGCTGATTGATTGCAAATCAACGTGGCAGAAAAATAACTGATGACGGCGCATCAAATAGAACTAATTATCTTGCAATCGTTATCAAAGATAATCGGAAGAGAAAAATTTCAATCGGAAATCCGTTTAATTAATTAATAATATTTTCCGCAAAACTTGACCTGAAGTAATCGAGAGTGCGAAATCCGAATGTGAGGTCGATTTTATTCATTTAATTACTTCGAGAATGTGTGTATAAGTGTGTAACAGATAAGTAACACACAACACACCCTAAGTAAATAATTTGATGGAAGTCGCGAAGCCGCTCTTATACGAGAAAGAGCTAAGCGTGTGTACATGAGCATTATTTGTTGCTCTATGTTTAAAAATAAATGAACAAATTTGTATAAAGGCCGATATGAAACTTTAGATTTTTCTCTTATGTCAAACAGCACAGAACATATTATATATTGTGAAAATGCGTTATCCTACAACCCTCTACCTGACTGATCATACGACACTAGTAATGAGTGGTTCGTTCTCATTTTAAATCTCTACGTCACACATAGATTCTTATTTCCAATAGATAAAATATCATTTTATTGATAAAGAATATAAGTAAATGATTTATGGATTACCTTTATCCAAAATAAATAATGAATGATTTCGTGAATAATCAGCCCCCTTAAACATATCTTCATGAAATGTTAATGTAAGGTGACTTAGTTGATATTGAATGAGTACAGATAATGTCCGAATTAGTGGTTTAGTTAAAAAACATCGAGTAATATATAGTGATTTAAGATTAGGAAAGCACATTTGTTGATCATTGTTACAAAGGGATTGATAAACAAAATCAAAAGGAATCGATTTACGTCCATCAAAATGCATGTATTTTATACTCGAAGCAATAGATGGAGATGAATTAAATATTAATGGTAATAATATTGATGAAAATGTTTCATAAGATAAATTTGATTCGTTAAAAATAATTCCATTTTTATTGTTTGAAAATATTGAATAAATAAGAGAATTAAATCGTTTATTTAACGACCATAAGGACATTAAAAGTTTATCCCATGATAAATAACAAAATACACTTAATAATATTTCATTTGGAATTATTTCCAATTTACTTATCATTTCTTATCTTAAACATAAATTAGAAAATGTATTGTTCTTCTTTTCAATTTAAATTTATCAGAATAGTTGAAGAGTTAAAATCCTAGCCAAGTTGTCAATCTTTCTCCCTGTGTAAAGTACAAAATTTGAGTGCACTATGGAGATAATAATGTAATGAACATTTTCCGGATTTATTCTATAGCATCATTATGTCTCTCGGTAGTTTTCAGGAGGAAGTGGATAAGCATATTTCGTAGGCATATGTTAGCAGTTGCATGAAAAGGCGCTGACACGTGAGAAGAGAAAGCGAGTTGACATGAAAAGTAGTAGTTTTTCTTTTAACGATGAAGAGAACATGAAAGAGTTCTTGTTTGGAATAAACTTTCCTGCAAATGATGAACTCCATGAAATCTCACAGAAAATTTACCATGAAAGAAAGCGTTTCACATCCTGTTAAGAGTCCTATTTTCTCTGAGAATCTTTATAAAAATAAAATCGATTTTCATTCAGTTAGAAACGCTTCTGGATATTTTCGTAGTCGAAAAAAGTATCTCTCGTGGAGATTGATCAACACTGGAATAGTATAAAAAAAACACGATTGAATTATATGTAACTTACGTTTCAAAATGTTACCTTAACTCCTCATCCAAACGGCAAGCTTCACAAAAAAATGGAAAAGGAGGACGCTTACACAACGTTGATAAAGAAGAATGACCGAAATTCAATAAAACGTTCTTTGTATATCTGTTGGAGACAGCAGGTTTCTTTGTTTTCTAAAAGAAATTCTAAAAGACAACCAGATTCAAATGTCCTTTGATATACATCGATAATATTTGAAAACCAAGCAGTATGAAAAAGAATTCTTATGAGAAACTACATTATTTCATTATCGAAGAAAAATGAATAATTAAATCAATTAAAATATTTCGATTATATAAAAGATATATATGTAGTTCAGCAAAAAATGTCAGATACTATAACCTACTTATTATTGCACAATTCTTAATTGAAGTATCAATATGAAAATAACTTCACTTACAGAATTATCTTGTGAGCGACAAGCAGTCCGGATGAGAAAAAATATATTTGAATCGATATTAAACTGTCTCGATAGAAAGAAAAAGATGCCAATTACCTTCTTTTTTTTGTTTAACATTAAAATGACAAATAAGCATCAATTGTATCATAGATTGTTCTATATTGAAATAGCAGCGTATTTGCGTTGGTCTATTTTGCACGAGAAAAATGTCTCTCTATTTACATATTTTTCTCTCAATATGAACCAGTTGGACGAGAAAGTTCAACATCATTTCCTGTTCTCTATCAATATCGTGTCATCTCTTTCTTTTATTTTTGGCGTTGAAGAAATAGAGGAAGAAAAAAGTAACCGAAAATTGAGAAAAATGGAAGGATAGACAAAAAGATCTAGAATTTTGTTTGTTATATCTTTATTATATTTGTGAGACCCTTGTTGTTATCATCCAATATATAGTCATCACACTGTTGTAAAAAGGAAAATACAGAAAGAAGCATGTGAGATAGAGATCTCAAAAGTAATTATATTAATTTAATGAATGTTCGATCAAAAACAACATCAGTAGAAGTTGTAGTAATGCATTAATCAAATCATCAATGTCTACAACCGTTGTGTGTATGTAAACATGTTGTATCCGCATGATTGTCAAAAAGTTAATGTATAGTGATTTTATTTATTCCAAACAAACAACTTCATTCTTTCTTCTATGCCTATTGTGGGTGAATGTTCTTCTTGATAGAAATATAATTATAATCAAGGAATATAAAACTAGGATTTTATTCGTCTATCCTTTAAAATATATTGAATTTTTGTTTTTATATGATTTCTACAAATATATGTTACGGCCAAATGTAAAATTTGCCCAGTCAAAATTACGACTGAAAAAATATTTTTTTGATCAATAAAATAAGATGAAAATAACAGCTATTCAAACCAAAAATATTTTTATTTAAAAAAAATTGACTAAGCAACACGTAGGGAACATTAAAAGCGGATTCGAGTAGGGTGGATGTAGGAGGGTGTGAATATGGGTGAGTGTGAAATATGTCTGAGATGGAGACCAAACCCTACTACAGAGTAGAAGTAGACTGTGTATGGATCAGAAACCGTGCGTAGGGGGACTGACACCATAAGAAAACGTGGCACCCTGAATTACACCCACACGACGGGGCACATCCAACGGTAAATTTTTTGCCGGTTGACCATCATAAAAATTACACCATTCGATAGAGCTCGAGATTGTGCACCCAGCACGAACACTTTCAGGGCCAGAAAAGACACTCAAGAGAATGTCTGCAAGAAATACTTAAATCCGCTGCTAATTTTCCCTACGTATTGCTTAGTCAATTTTATCAAAATAAAAATATTTTTGGTTTAAATATCTGTTATTTCCATCTTATTTTATTCATCAAAAAATATTTTTTCAGTCGAAATGTTGATTTTAATTTTGTTCAGTCTAAATTTAAATTTAAATTTTGACTGGACAAATTTAAAATTTGACTGAATTTGAATTTTGACCACAACATATACATAAAGATGCAATAAAATCTGATGAAGTTCATGAATCGTAGTAAAAACAAACAATCGTGGACTAATGTAAATTTCCTATCTGAATGATAAAACGATTTCTTCTTTAACACTCTTTGAAACAATCTTGACAAATATATCGATCTGTAGTTCGGAATTAGGGACGTAACCAGCAATATTTTTTTAGATGCAGGAGGGTAGTCATAGAAAAAAAATGTTCTTTTCTGTTTGTGATAACAAATTAATTCATACAACAAAATATTAATGTGTCTTGTCTATTATTGGTTGTTTTTTGCCTCGTGTGCAAAGTACATTCTTCAAGTGGTATAAAAAATTGTTTAAATAAAAGTAGCTGAATATGTGTCGACTTGATCAATAGTGGAGTATCCATGATGAGCCCGAATCAGTCGGTTAGGAACAAAATTTTCAACTAACACCTAGCACTTTTATAGACAGATCTCTTTTCTAAGACAAATCAATGATTGACGACAACAGAAAACAAAACTGTGCTTGATTGTTACTCTATTCTGTCTTTTTTAATATGTTATAATCAGCAATTTTTTAATATTTATCCATCATATATGAACTGAAATAAATTTATTTGAAACAAGCTATTATTCTAAACATCAAGCAGAAGAACTATTAAAAATGTTTTTCTTATAAGTAACAGAGTTTACTGCTTTGTGCATGATAAATATCCAAAAATTACATTATTGACTTGATCGTTTACAGAATCGACCAAAAGAGTGATAAATGAATAAGTTACATTTATGTTCTATCTATGTGGAGATATTTATTCTTGCTCTTTCCAATCGTGCCAACTAACAAAAAAAGCTTGAAGCTAAATTCATAGGATTAAGTTGCATGCAAACACATCATTTTATTTTCATTGCTACAAATATTAAGATACAAGTCAAATCGACTTGACAATAGACTGATTTTGCCATCTCAAAATATATTTAGTTCTCATTGTTGTTTAAAACTGAAACAAAATGATAAAAAATATCATCAAATGACTATCTACTATTTCGGATGATATTTTTACTATACGTTAGATATAATTACAAACAGTGCACACCATAGGCGGCGGAACGGTTTCAATCTAGGGTAGGCTCAATTTTCCCGCAAAATGATGTCAGGAAAAGGGTGAGAAAATGACGTTCATCATATTTTTTCCATGCTAGACGCTATACGCCTTCTTGCTAGATTTTGATTCTGTATAAGTGTGATAACTATATAGTGCTTTATTCTTTTGAGATAAAACGATAAATAATGAAGTATCACAGAACAACTACTTAAAAAATAAAACGAGTCTAAAACGTAATAAAATCATACAGCACTAAAAAATGTTTTGCTATTTTCATTCTTCGAAATAAAATCAGAACATACGCTCTTCAAATGAAGTAAATCTAATTTATCTTTATGAATGTGAGGAATATTAACGTGATTTAAACGTTGTTGACTCATTGTGCAACATAAATATGTTTTAATTCTATTAAGAACACTGAATGATCTTTCAGCAGTGGCTGTTGTTACAGGTACTGTCAAATATAATATTATCAATTTGCAGTATTCATGAAACATAGTTTTATCAATCTGTCGCGCATTTAAAAGCTCACACACAGTACTCATTTTTGTTACTTTCTTGAGGCCTAATTTCTTCTTCTTGTTAATGCTCGAAAAATAACGTTTACATGTAATAGAGCCTACTCAAGCGTTTAATTGTTATAGTTTGAGCCTACCCAAGCCTTTGACCTGTCTTAGTTTGAGCCTACCTAAGCCTACCCACTTTTATTCTACACTGTAAATTTTATTTAATTTCTATTTTGTGAAAAATCGACTTTGAAAAAGCTAGAACGTTTTCAATGCTTTATAATTTCATGGTGGAATTCAGAGTATCTCGAGAATCCTTGATTTTCAATTTGATAGAATTTCACTTTGATTTTCTGAAAAAAGAGATATTCAATAAATGAGGAAAATCAGAATGCATTATACGGTTACATGGAAAATCACGGACGATTTTTTATGTATTTAGTATTTATCGCATGAAATTATCATGATCGTTTATAATATATATAATTATCCAATCCTCGTTTTTCAGTGTTTATATGGAACAGCTTCTGTTAGTAAATAAGCATTTCAGCAGAATAATATTGAACTTTTTAAAATATTCATCTCTAGAAGGTAACTATATCCTATCAATTTGATATGTGCTTATTTACAAATCAAAAAATAACAAACACTGTTTTACGGATTCATTTAATTACTGAATATTAACTCATGTCTGTAACATAGTAGATAAATAAGAAAGTAGTTCCATTTGAAAATCAAAAGAATTCATTTTTCACGATCTTCATTGTTAATTCGCTCGACATTTAATTTAGCCGATTTATTACCAACGACACGAACTTCTCAATTTAAATAAACAAATACATATATTATGATTTTATGACTTTCTCAAATATCTGCCGATCATTGTTATTCAATAGTTTTCTTCTAAAACGATAGTCAAATGAGTTCTTAGTAAAAAAAGCGTGATAAATTTTGTTCAAATTCTACATATATAGGGAGTAAACGAGGAGAACTATGAATAACTTTTTCTTTGTCATCGCTACCTCTCAGCAATTCTATCCAATCATAATTTTTTAATTGTTTATCATTCGATGAAATTTGTTTCATATTCTTTATGCATGTTTTGCCTTGTTTTTCTTTTGTTGGCTGTAGATTTGTGTCTTTTTTTCGTCGTCTTCGTCCCGATCACCTTTATCATCACGGACGTCGTCACTTTGGCAGACTATTAATAAACCAGTATTCATTGTTTACTTTGTTTGTATACATCTATATAAACAGTTTGCTTTTTCGCTTTACTTAACCATTCAAATACTGTGCAATTTCGATAATAAGAAAACAATATGATGTGATTTATCAATTGATTTACACAATTTTTATTTTTATTTTAGGATTACATAGTTGCCCTTTGGATTTAATTTCGTTATTATTTAAGAAATGTCAATTAGCAATTTGCAAAAATGTACAATTTGTCTTAGTAACGTTGATAGAACAACCCATGGATATTTACGCCATTTACGACAAGTACACGGAAATGATCATTTGTTTAACACAAGTTGTCCATTATGTGATTCTAATTTTATATATACCAACTTGAAATCTTTCATAAATCATTTTCGAAAACATGATTTTAACTCTTCCGGTCAAGATCATTCATCATTATCATTGGCTCCACCTTTTAATGACTTTAATTTAGATAATCATGATGATACAGATGATTCACAACAAATTCAACAAGCGTCAGTTTGGCAATCTGAACATCATGGTGCATTAGATGAAATTAGAAAATTTTATGTAAAGATGCTTTTAAAAGTACGCGAAGGTCACGTACTACCGGGTAATATTATGAAAACTATGGCATTATCGATCACTTGTCTTTTAGAAAATTTTTCATATTATTTGTTGTCGAAGCTAAATATCAACGTTGATAATGTCATATCGTATAATTTTAATAATGATATTGAAAAAAATATATTTGAAATATCAAGAAATGAAGATTCTTTCATCGCCGCTTGTCAATCGTATTTTAAATTTGTTAAACCTAAAGAAATCTTATTGCCAACAGGTAGTAAGGCTTATTATATTCCATTGCATCAGCTCTTGAAGAACTTATTTGAAACACAAGGTTTTTATGACTGTGTTAAACAAGAAAAAGAGCTTATATCACAATTTCATGGACAAGATATTATATATCATTATCAGAATGCAGAATTCGGACGTCAACATCCTGTACTTCAACACAAAACTAATTGTTTCTCATTGCAATTATATTCTGACGACTTAGGTGTTGTTAATCCATTAATGGGTAAGAATGCTATACATAAATTGACAACATTTTATTTTTCAATAGATGATCTACCAGCACGTCATAATTCTTCACTCAGTGCTGTACATTTATTATTATTATACTATAAAAAAGATTTTGATGATGAAAAAAATCGCAAAATTTTATTTGCACAACTTAGTAAAGATTTGAACAGTCTAGAAGAAGATGGTCTTATATTGCCTGGTGACAAAAATCCAACGTATTTTACAATTAGTACATTATGTGCTGACAATTTATCAGGTAAACTTTAAAAAAATATTTAAAATAAAATTCATAACAATAATTTCTATAAAATTTTGAATGTCTGTAAAACTAAAATATACCTGACACGATAACATAAGTCACATTAAACTCATTTAATAATCACAGGCTTAGAATGCAATTGTATTACATATCACTTAAATTTAATTTCATGTTTATTTAGCTCATGAATTAGGAGGATTCACAAAAACATTTACTAGTGGTTATTGTTGCCGTTATTGCTTTACAAATCACAAAGATATGAAATACATTTATAAAGAAACTCAAACATCTATTCGTACAAGTGCATCTTATGATCTTCAGTTACAGCATATTCAAACAGTACCTTCAGATAAATCGTTGTATGGAATTAATGATTTATCACCTTTATCATCAATATCATCATTTCATCCTATTATGTCATTGCCTCCCGATTTGATGCACGACGTCATGGAAGGTGTCATGCCGAAATTAACTGGTTGCCTACTACATGTCATTGTGTCAAGTCGATTACATACATGCTCTCAAGTATGTCAAATGATAAATAAATTTAATTTTGGTAATAATGATAAAAGAAATCGGCCAGTTGCTTTCAAAGAGAAAGACATTTCAGAAGGAAATGTTAGAGGTAAGAATAGAATTATTTTTTCTCAAAATAATATTTCGTGTCTTTTGGATACCAAAAAAATTGTTACTCAGACTGTGAATTACATCAAAATCATATATAGTATTAAATGCTATAAATATTCTTTTTTTTCTTTTAGGTAAGGCTATGGAAAAATACTGCCTGTTTTTGAATTTACCATTTATATTTTATGAAATTATTGATAAAATTCCATATTGGTTTTTATATGAATTATTACGTGAAATATGGGATATTTTATATGCGGACCATCCAAGAAAATCTTGGTTGTCTACTCTTGAAGTATTGATCCAGGAATTTTTACAATTGTTTCAAACAATTTTTCCTGAAAATTTCGTTCCTAAGTTTCATTTTTTACTCCATGCAGCACGTAATACAGCCAAATATGGTCCATTAAAGCGACAAATGAATTTACGTTATGAAGCAAAACATCATTTGTTAAAACAGATGTCCAATCGCTGTAATAATTTTATCAACTTACCCTATACTATTTCTAAACGTATTCAACTTCGTCAATGTTATGAATTAATTGATGAGAATTTACTTAAATTGAATAATATTAGTGGAACAATTCGTAAACGACGAACAACAAGCTTCAATTTATCAATACAAAATATATTATTTAATGATCGTTTATTTGCTCATCGTGATGTTGTTCATATCGTTAAATGGATAATAATGGATAATATTAAATTTAAAGTTGGCGATTTTTTCGTTGGTTTTCTATTAGGTGGAGAAGAAATTCCAATATTTGTCAAGATTAAATATATTCTCAATATGTCCGAACAATGGAAATTTGTGGTTCAATGTTTCGACACAGTCACTTTCAAACAAAATTTGTGGTGCTTTGAAATCAAACCATCAAATAATAATCTTATCTTTAGTAAGAATGATTTTATATCACATAAGTCAGAAGATTGTTATTATATAGATAATTCATATTTTATTCGTGTACCTTATCGATTAACTGCTGTCGAATAATTTTTTTTTCTAAGTTGTTTACCTGAATTGTGAAATTCATGTTTAATAAATTGTCATTCTTCTTGTCTATTTAGAAAAATCTTTAATTTTTTTCTTTATCTTCTACTTTAGATAAATTTTCGATGGAATGGAATTATCAAGATGTTTCTTATTGGCTAATGGAAAATGGATTCGAAAAATTTATAAATAAATTTCAAGGTAATCAAAAATCATCAAAACGTTTTAATACAATTAAATTTTTTTTCTATTTCAGAAGAAGAAATCGATGGTTTATCTCTTTTAAATTTAAGTTCATCATCTATAGATGAACTTTTATCGATCAATACTGCTGCTGATATTGTTAAGAAACCAACTATTGGTGTGAAAACAACATTTCTAAAGAAACTCGAGATATTAAAATCTGATGTTTTTTCAAGTGTTGAGTAAGTATTTATTGATCTTTATCTCTATTCTCTCATGCATATTTTTTATTTAGCAATATAATAACATTAAATGAAAGACAGTCAGATGTGCTTATCGACGAATTAAATTCTCAAATACCAAATGATTTATCGTTTGTAAACGATTTAAATGGTGATGTTAATCGTGATGATACTGATAATCAAAATCATTCGTTAGAGTTTTTATCAGATTCATATGTTTCAAATCCACCGAATGTTCGATCAACAAAAGCTTCTGCACGTTTATCAACAAAAGCTTCTACAAGTTTATCAACATCACCATCACATACATCAACTACTACTACAGTACTTGATGAAATATCAGATAATTCTTCGTGTACATCAAGAAATCAACCAACAAAAAAATTTCCATTGAATTATTCTCTACCATATTTTGATACTGCTTTTGAAAAAGCTGCAAATAATCCATCTATAGAAGAGTTTGGTCTTCGTTGTAGAAAAAAACAGCAATTGGTTAAAACTATTCGTGATGATGTAGTAAATACATATGGAATCGATTTTTATCCGACATCGTTTGAATTTGATCGAATGGTTGTTAGTGTTAAAAATAAATACCCTGTATTGACTAAAGTATTTGGTGAAGATATGGTATGATTAAGATAATATTAAATGATGTTCTTGTATGAATCTTTTTTTCTTATGTAGAGTCTGTTAACGTCCGCGTTGAAACAACAATTTTCTCGTGACCGCCAGATATCTGGCTGTGTATCTGATCTTTTATTGAAAAAAAGACAGTCTCATGGTCATATTTTATCTGGACGGAAGTTGAAATTTGTTAAAGTTGATTTAGTATCTCATCGTGTATGAAATTATTGTTATACTTGTATGGGTATTGTTGATTGTTTATTGTTACAGGAATATTTAATTGAAGAGAAACAACAATCGGAAGAATGTCTGATGCAATTGTTTCAACAAGCTGAATCACTTCGTACATTAGTAAATACAACAAATTATGATTACTCTGAAGTTAAAGCAAAAATGGACATTACATATCCACATCGTCAACGTCTTGTACATGAAATGAAACCGGTAAAACATATTCTGGAATTGTATCCAGCTTTATCAGTATCTAATCTGGTAAGTGCATCTCAACAGCTTCCTATAGCTTAATACTTCTCATTTTTATTAATTAATATATTTATTGTTGTTCGTATTGATGGCAGATTATTCGTGAAATTAATGTCCATTATGATCCATTCGATGGAGATATTATTCAAACATTAAAATCTAATTTTACAAAATTATTTAATTATACAGATAATCCACAAAAAGAAAATATCACTGAAGGTAAATATATATATAACAACTGATAATATCTTTCATATTTTATGATAGATGAACGACCATTTTTTATTTTGGAACATTTGATAATGAAACGCTATAAACATTCAAAGAAGTTATTATTAAATCAAGTAATTTTTTTATTCATCGCTGAATCATAGTATTAATTTTTAATGTTAATTTCGCTTATTTACAGGAAGTTTTAGATGCCTATCCAATGATTCAAGTGCACAAAAATAATGATAGTACAAATTATTCCATTATTGTTGAATATAATCAATTGACCATAACAACTTCTCAAGTGGAAGCTGTGGCTATTTTAATTGGGTCTTACGAAATTTTCAATATAGAATATCCAAAAAAGATTCGTGCAACTTTGGAGGTTTTACATGGATTATCATTCAAAAAGCGATCATTTTTTCTGGCGGTGGCTGCTAAACGATTTTTAAGTGAATTTAAAATAAATGCAAATGTAAAGTAACTAGTGACTCGTTGTTTATCTTAATTTTAATTGTATTTATACATGCGTCTATAGATATTTATTTTTTTTGTGAATGAAGCATATATTTGTTTTGTTGTTAACTTATGATAGCATTTTTAGAGTATTTGTATATGAAATTTTCACATGTCAATATAATTTGTGTAGCTCATATTTAAAATAAATCGAATGAAATTCTGCGCTGCACATGAAAATAAGATTTGATTTTTAAATTCGTTGGAAAATGATCCAATTGCTATATTGCTGCTGATTTTCAAGGAATGCCTATATGAATTCACTGTCTATTTTCTAACTAGAAAATCGAATTGGTTATTTCTTATATTCAGAATATCAAGTTTTCAAGAATTTTAAAATTCTCTCTAGAATTCATATAGGCATTCCTTGAATATCCTTCAGCTTTCTCTATAATGTATTTTCTAACTAACAGTGCAGTATCACCTTCGATAATTAATGGTAGTCTAGTTAATTTTCGTTCGTGAACATGAAAAAGTTTATAAGCAAAATTTTCGGTCAAAATAAATTTTGTTTCATTCATTATTCTTATGAAATCATCATACTTTATATCGATGAGCCAAGATAAACATTTAGCAAAATAATCTTTGTTCTTAAAATCGTCTGTCAGTGATGGATTTTTGTTGTTGAAGAGTTGCTTCAAGTCTTTTGAAACATTATTCCAATCATCGTGTAATAGATGTAAGGCAAAATAGGGATCGAAAACAAGATAAATACGAGGATAATTATTATGTCGAAAATCAATATGAGCAAGAAACTTAGCTTCGTTAATCATTTGTTTCATAACAGTTGAACCGAGATGCTGAGAAGTTATGTTAAGTCGATAATAATGACCTTTAAAAAATCGAATACGACGATATAAAAATTTAGTGAAAGAGAGTTCTGAAATTTTATTTCTTGGTATTTCGCGAGCATATTTTGTCATACAGTTGTATATTTGCTGACGACATTCATCGCGATTTGTCAATTTTTCGAATTTTACAGGTTGGTCTTTGCCAGTTGGACTTATTGTCATGAGACGATCGATTGTTTGATTTTCATAGGCTTTTAAGAATCGTGCAACAAGTTCTTCTTCTCGGTTAATAAATAATTGATAATTTTCGTCTGTGACTTCTTCTAATGTATATGGTGATATAATTGATAACAAAGGTAAAATTTTATCGAAATTTTCTTTGATTGTCATATGATATTTGTCTGTATGAGGAATTTCAATAACAAATTTCCATTGTTTGTTTTCTGGTAGAGAAAATGTGAGACCAGTACTCGCATCAGTCAATGATCCACAAACAAAAAGCGACAAGAAAGTACGATTTAGATCTTCAAATGGTGCATGAATTGATATATTGAAAGAAACCGATGGATTTTCGTTTCGACCTCTTGAATCAAACAATAGGAATGAGCTAATCAACGATGATAAATTTAGTGTATCATTAATACTAAAACACGATGTATCTTGATCTTTATATTTTGTATTAATGCAATGAGTTTTTCCTAATAGAAAAAAAATGATATGAGAAATAAGTGAATGAAATAAACTACATTGCTGTACTGTAAGACATTTTCGCACTCTATACCTTGCCTTATAAACCAGAGGTGCTCATGGCAGCGCAATAGCGTTCTCGCCATCTCAGCGTCAGTGACAGATTTTTATCGATAACCAACGTGGCAGCGGCGTGGCAGAGTCTCGCCCACGATGGACATCTCTGGTACTGACTTAAGATCCTAATTCTGTCCTTTCTGATGGACTTTCTAGCTGACTATCGTAACATTTCAGATTTCGTTATTACAAAATATTTTTCTAATTTCCAACGATAGTCAAACATAAAATTATGGCACAACGAACATCATTCTAACTCTAATCTGAACATCTTCTATACTACTTTTGCTTAATCCTGCGCAAATCTAAAGCGGAACTCACCTATTCCAGCTTTTCCATATATGATTTGAATCTGTGGTTGTGTGTAATTGTGTTCTCCAAATAATCGAACTATTTGCGTATAAATTTGATTCGGATCTCGATGTTTGAGTAAGATATGAAACGGTCTTAGGCCTCTCCGATTTGTTGTTAATTCTCTTGAAAAATAATAGACGGTCCCATGAGGTTGTTCTTGTCGCGTCAATGTATCCTGTTCGTTTAATAATAATTCTCGAAGACGATGATGCATTTTATCGATCTCCATCACAGCAAATACCATGCAATGAAATGTTCGTACTCGTAAGAAGAACAAGTGTATATCATCTTCTGTAGCAATCGAACACCATAATATTTGATAGACAGATGGTAGTCGATCATTGAATAGACTCAATAGAACACAACAAGTTTCCATATCAAGATCATGCTCGAGTGGTATTTTATCCGTTGCATGTTTCATTGCATTTGGTGTTACAAGATACTGTTGATTTTCATTGATTGATGGATTTTTTCTGAATAGTTCTCTTCCATTTTTCAACAAATCTCGCAGAAATTCGGACAATTTTTTTAGACTCATTTCAACATTAGAATTTGACGCAATTTTGTATGTTTCATGCAGACGTGATACATGAGCTTCAGATAATTCACAATCACGTATTTTCAGTGAGCGTAAGTAATGCATCAAACACTGAATGGTCAGATTTTGTTCCTTGCCCTTATGATTGATGATATCTTTTGATAGTGATAATTTCTCCAGAAAATGACATTTGATTTGATTTTGCGTTGTCGATGTTGTTAATAAAATAATAAGGATCATTATTTGACGATTTGAGAATAAATTTAATAAACGACTGTCCTGTCTAAATCTTTCCAAATTTGTTATCCATATATCATAAGCAGTTTCTAAAGCGCGATAGATTGATTCTAAATTCTCTGTGCGAGTTTTTACGACACGTTTCAATCGATCCGCTCGTAAGCGATGATCTTTTCTTAGATCCGTAAGAATCGTATCGATTTCGCCTAATTATTAATTAAAAAACAAAAACGATATTTATTTTCTTTGTTAAAATTTCTTACCAGTTCGGTCATGTATTTCATAGTCTTCTTCTCTGAGTTGAAAATCTGGATGACCTGTCATTTCTAATTTTACAAGTATAGAATAAATTTTTTCGACAATTTTCAATAATTTTAATTGTTCTTGTAATAATATTTTTCTATAAATCATATTTTCTTGTAAATCAACATTACAGAATGTTAATTGGCGTTTATGATCATCGATGTCACTCATTGTCAATGTAAATTTTAGTGTTTTAGACTTTTGTTGATTATGTTCTTCATCATTATATTGTTCATAGCCATCATCCTGTGAATCAGCTCTTCGCACCTGTTCAGTTCCCAATTTATCAATAGAATAGATGATTTCAAAATAAGATTGTTCATTCATTAAATGTCTAAGACGTATCTGAACTTTACCGGTTTTGTACAAATGCTCCATTGTTAAAAGAGCATTATCTAACACTGTTGTTTCTTCTGCTGATAGCCACATATTAACAATTTGTACATTCTCATTGACAACTAATAGATTGAAAAATAAAGATTCTCAGAAACAAAATTTATTTTATTTACGCGTCAGAAAATATTAACTGAAACGGGCGTTTACGCAAGCGTGTCTTTCGCTTGGGTCAGATTTTAGTTTAAAAAGTAGCTCATTATTCTAGTCATTTAGTTGAATGTATAACTATCTTACTTTGAATGTGATTGAGAGAGTTTTCTTCAAATTTCGATAAGCCAGCAATGCGATTAAGAAACTCATCGAAATTATTAGCCTTGAGGACGAACGGCTCACACAATGCATAGGCGATAATCCATGAATTCAGAATCATATTATTACGTTCTTGAAATTGAAATTGTGTTGTTAAATTATCTCGTAATTCTTGAAATCGACGACGTCCATGAGGTGAATATAAATCATACTTTTTCATCATTAGAACAGCATTTGAACACTCGAGTGCTGTTTTAATTAATTGTAAATGTTGACTCGATAAATTTTGAAATTGCCGTTTTACAATTTCGTACGTTTGCGTAATTTCTTTCAGCGAACAGTTTTCATCACGCAAGCGTTTGAGTCGACCGATCAACTCATCATCATTATCGATTGGTAGTATATCAAATGTTTCAATGCAATTTATGATAATATTAACATGACTATAATATTGATAGATCTGTAGCCATTCACAAACTTGCTCAATTTCTTTTTCAGTGGGATCGATCGTTGTTCGAATAACAATCGTGGATCGTTTTCTTTTTGTTCCTTCTTCAGAAGAACGTTTACTAAAGAGCTTCTTTACTTCTTCTTTTACATGAATGTTTTTATCACAAAATACGGCTTTAAGATCAGCCATATCTTTTAAACTTACAGTACCATGCAAGAGGTTATCAATAAATGTAAATACTCTATCGAGCAAATTACTCAATTCACTCTCCTTAATTGTTTTTATTGATTGTTTAGAGTATTGTTGATAAAACATATTGAATATACCATGGAATAGATGAGAAGTTGATAACGGTGTTTGTATTACCCGATACCATATAGTACGTGGAGCTGGAAATGTTTCATTATTGACGAGAATCATTAACTGGCCAGCTCTTTGTGTCTCATATTCTCCTTGTAGAACATATTTATCGATTGAAACCTTTTCCTTGCGACATAAAAATTTAGAAGAATCATTCAAGTCAGTGGTTTGATAGTTTATTTCTATATTACATGCAAGTTTCTCACTAGCAATACACCATTGAACATTTTGACGACCATTGATAGGAATTATGCATTTAGCAATCATTTTGGAATCTACCTTGAATGAGTTGTTAGGTTGAAATCGTTTTAATTCACGAATATAATTTTCAGAAATAATTTGATTGCCTTGTGTACCAGAGTCAATTAATTGAAAAGATGTTAAACAATTGAGTAGATGGCATAGTCGTTGTAGATCATTAAAAGGTCGAAGTAGTTTTAATGCTTTCTCAACTGTTGTTTTCATTTGAATCATTGTGATTGATGAATTACTTTGCGCTGTACGCATATCATTAAATAATTGAGCAGCTCCAATGACATTCCAATTCTTCAACCATTCGACAACATGCAAAAATACTAAGAGAAATTTATCAAACCATCGAAGCCACTCATTCGCTTGTTGAATGAATAGTTGAAAATATTGTTCCTTGATATTAATGTCTGTGATATAAATATCTTCTGGTATAGGTGATACAATTAATTCAATCTGTTCTGTAGGACGAGGAAATTTATATTGGTTTGGATCAATGGATGTAATGATTGTTTTAAAATCCATGTACTGCATAAAGCAATATAATATTGTTGAATTTGATTGATCACGATATTTTTCGCAAGGACCTATAACAGAAAGTGTTTGACGAAGAATACAATTGCGAAGTACCTAGTCAAAGAATGAATTTTTATCTCTTCTAGATTTAAATGCGATTTATCACAGGAAAAGTATAAGTATCTATAAATTGAGATAGAATTTACCTTGTAGTAGTAAGATCTGTTGAATTGATTTTTCAGCGCCTTGAATAAATTCATCTACTTGTTTGGTATCCATTTGATGTAGTTGTTCTTGTCGGGCATTTACAATAAAATTCATGATAATATCGATCTTCGGAAGTGACAAAACAGATTTTATATATTTGACAATAACAAGTTCAAATAGATTGATAATCAAAATGATTGTCAAAGTATCATTGATATTGTAGTTGTCATGCTTGACAATGTGCATCCATTCGTTCATTTTCAAAAGTATTTCATTCGTGTTCTCAGCTTTTGATTTGAGAATGCTCAAATATATTAGTCTTCTCCAAATATAAAGTGTCCAACGATTATTTAAATGATTATTGCACAAATAATTGTACACATTTTCGTTGAAATAACGCAAAAAATCTTCAGGAATAAGTAGAAGATAGTCTTGCAACCATTCGTCTTGAATAATAGCAGCGGGATTGTTCTTCTCACATAAACTTTGATCAAAATCATTTAGTTTTTCAAACAAACCTTTGGTTTTATCAGCTGTATTCAATTGCCGAGTACTATTTTGAAATATCAAGCGTCGAACGATGAGCAAACAAGATGGTTGCTGTAGATCATGACTTGTTGACATTTCAAGACTGATCTTTAAGAATTCTTTTAAATTTGACTCAGAAAAACGATAAGAATATCGTTCGTCAGTCAACTGATGGCCGATGAAACCTTCGAATATATTTTCAAATATCCTCAGAAAACGTGGATGATATTCATGTTTGATTTTTTTCGTCATGCATTCTGTTGCAAATTTTGTGTAACGTAGAAAACTATCAATTGGTGCACCTGCTGTACGAATACTAAGTTTGGAAATAAGGTGTTTTTGAATTATATCATTCAGTTCACTCTTTGTGCTTAGATACATGAACATTGTCCATAGATCATCGAGATCCACACTGTTAGCATAAATTGTGAAATAAACATCAAAGACGCGATCGTGACGACCGATGATAGTGAATAAATCACCGATGTGTGAAAAGCAATAAAACTTTTCCTTAATACCACGTTCAAACAATGTTCGATATTGATCAAAAAATTCTTCAGTTTTGATATTTAAATCTTTGGAAAGGCGTAAGAATATTAGAAACGGCGATTCTTCAGAATGTTTGGACGGATGATTTTTCCGAATGAGTTCAATGAAGCCCGGCAAATCAAGTGAAAACTCGCGGAATGCCAATTCGTAAGTAATATAGTTAGAAATAAATTCCTGTATGGAAATTTTAAAATATTTTATATTTGATATAATAATTTTCCATTGTAGCCGATCATGTTTATCGATCACAATAGATGATTGAAATGATAATTTAATCAAAACAAAAAATGTGTCAATTGTTTTTGCACCAATTTCTGTCATTGCTATTAAGTACTGAACAATATTTATTTTTCGTAATTGTTGTTCGTCTTTTAAACAAAGATTCGGTTGTAGACCTTTACTTTCAATAAACACTCGAGACAATGATTGCAATAATTTCTCTTTCAATTGTTTAACATCGTTTTCCCAGCCTCGTATCCAATAAGCTGATTGTTTCACTATTCCGATATATTCTTCGATTCGACGATAAATATATAAATAGGAGTCGATACGATTCTGAAATTTTTTACACAGTTCGGTTGATGACAGACTTGCCATAGTACATTGAATAATGAAATCAACATCACTGGAGAACGATTTGTTTCCTACCGCGTTATTTTGTTGATCAAAATTTTCAAAACGTGCCAAAACCAAGTCAAAGAACAATTCAGCTTCATCATCTTCATCGAAAACATGGCTAACAAGAGTACACGGGGCACTCAAATTTTCTCGGCCGACAAATTTCTCGTAAAGCTTTTTTATGAAGCCCATCTCATCGATTGCTTTCAGATGAAACAAAAATCTAGAAATGGAATCACAAAAGTATGCCCATTGGTACTAGCTCTTGTAATTAACTGACAGTTTAAACATTTTATACATCAGAAAGTTAAAAAAAAAACAAAAAAAAAGCTGAATATTACTCGTGCATGTAGCAAATATTGTTATGAAGAATTCTTATCACAAAAAGATGTCAGTAAAAACACGTGTTACGGCAGTTAATACGAAGAGAATGTGAAAAATACCCAGACGAATGCTTGATGTAGTATGCTTCATTTTTTCTTTCCTTCTGATTGACTATAAAGGAAAAAAAGAAGGAGCCGATTTTCATAACAAGACAGATGCAACGCGTTGTGTGTAATTTTTAGAGAGAAAAGTTGTTTTCTTATGACGTAACGTTCAAAGAATGAGTATAATATTATTGTAAATGACATCATACTGAAGCATGGAGATCTTTTGACTTTTCACAAATAAAATGACCCTAATCTATATGGTTACAACAACTCTCATCAAGTATTCGCTAATGTTTACTTTACTCTAAATGCTTATCTATTACACTCATATCTGTGTTGTAATATCGGTTTGCGCAGAATAATTTGACCTATGAGTATTCTTGAAAAGTTTTTCTTTATTATTTCTTTGATTGAAACATCCTCTTTAATCAAAAGATAGCAATTGAAATTCTATACCAAATAGTACACTGTATTTAGTGAATATAGATTCCTCCAATTTTTGAATCAAGCATAATTGTACTACCCCATGTCGCCGCTTTTTTATCAACTGTGTCGCAGTTACGCGCAGAGCCAATTCTGCGTCGGAGTTACGCGTAACTATGGCGCATTGATTGCAGCGAAGATTTCTATAAGAAACTACGCTTACTGGGCCACAGATCAACGTAACTGCGTCCTAGTGATCGCATCCTACGATCCGTTGTAGTTATAAATGACCAATTATAACTTATTCCTCCTTATTTGTAATTGGCTACATTCGAATAATAAAACTTAGTCACAAAAAACCAGTACTTATAGCAGTGTTCGTCACATTTTTGTTCATAAGTCATTCTACTATAAGCAGTAGAATGCATATTTTTTATTTGTTTTAAAAATTTCTAGATTAAAATGTTTTCAGTTCAATTTTTTTTTAATTAATTTTTTTTCTTTTATATTAAATTATTTCAAATTTTTCTAACTAATTTTTTTTTTCTGTTATATATTAAATTATTACAAAAGGTTTTTAGATGTTAATTTTTTTATTTTTCTAGATATTTATTTTCCTTAAGTTTTAAAATAACAATTTTTTTTTAACTTTTAATTTAGTAGAGTTTGAAATTTTTTTAAGTTTTAATTTTTCAATTATTTTTATTGTGACAACTTGTAGTGTAAAAATTGTGTTTTTATTTTTTATAAAAATTTTAATTTACAGTGTTAAATTTTTTATTTTGTACGCAAAAGATTTTTTAAACAATAAAAATAATAAAATGAAAACATAATCTATGTTATCTTTTGTACCAATTGCGATGCCACTATGACCTATAATTGCAAAAAACTGACGCAATTATGCGTAACTGTGATTTTTTCACCGTAACTACGCGTAACTGCGATCTTTTCATCGTAGTTACGCGTACCTACGTCGTAATTTTCCGCAATTACGGGTCACAGTGCGATCGCAGTTACGGCGTAACTGCACCACAGTTTCATCGTAATGAAACACATGGGTACTGAATGAAGTACAAAATTTCAATTTTTCTAGTGGCAGGTTTTATTTGTTCTGTCAATAATTTCTTCGTTATTAAGTGGTCTTGATCGATAGCTTGACCAAGTTCAGTTCTTGAATTAAATCCAATGTTGAAAGTGTAGCTCTGAATTGTGCCAATAAAAAAATGAAGAAAAAAACAGAATCTGGCATCTATCTCGCGAGTCAAAACGCTATACAAATCATTTTTTAATTTGTTTTCTGAAAATCTGTTGAAGTCCAAATCAGTGTAATAGCAATCTTGTCTCGATAGGTGATACCCATGTTGCGAATACCGGGTCAATTTTTGCGGTAAACCGCAGTATTTATCCGTTCTGCGGTAATGGGAGCCGGTAACCGGACCGGTAAAACCGCGGTAAACCGGCGGTTTTTCGCGCATGTTTATCACATGTAAAAGTAAAAAAAAAGGATCTTTAAAATAGTTTAATTGATGATTCGGAAGACTTTTTCTGTCAAAAATTATAGATGAACCGGTTAACCGCTTTTTTTAGCGGTAACCGCGGTATTAATCAAAACCGACGGTTTACCGCGGTAAATGCCAGTTCATTTTTTGTGGTAAACCGCCGATTTTCATGCGGTTTTTATTACATGGGTATTTTATTGAATATAGTTGAATGTCTGAACTATCAAAAGTGGAACTCGATGCGTACAAGTATGTATTCGAAAATGTATCTTAAAAGGATCTGAATCAAGGTTTTCACAGTTGTGTCTCAACAAATTATTAGATATATATATATATCGAAAAATTAGAGAATTCAATCAAATGACTGAGATTGCTTAATTATTAATGGATTCATTTTTGGCTAGTCATTTAAAACATTTTAAAACTAGCTCCTCCCGTGCTCATGGTAAAGTCACAAGTCAGAGTTGCTTTCGTCAAACAACCACGTTCCCTAAAACATTTTCTTTGTAAAAAAAATATACAAATACAATCGTCTGTAAGTGAAGTAATAGCTGATCACCATAAAGCTTCTAATGTATCATTTGTCTTAAATATTTGTATCGCACCATGTTTCCACTGTTCTCCAATTATACAGTCACCCACGCGTTCACTTGATGAAAAGAAATAGTAAGATGCCCATCGTTTTGTTTTGCACTGGTCACAACCGAAAGGAAAATATGAAACACTTATGTGGTAAACTTGTGGTGTATATGAAACAATGTTTTGATATGCGAAAGTAGGAAGTAGCAAAATTAGAGTCACACGTCATTCACTCAGGTAAACATTTTATGTTAGACAAAAAGAAAAAAATATGTAACGCCTGTATAGATAAAGTAATACATTTTGCAGACTCACATTAAACAACAAGCATTTTGATATCGGCTGGTAAGTAGTCTTATTCGATCATCAATATTTTTTCATTAGCAATGTGTTTGATTTTTACAATATAGCAGTGTAGATAATTATGACAGCAAAAATGAGGAAAGATAAACATCCATTTTTGTGTTTAATATGAAGATATTGAAAAAACTGAGATAGAAAGTGTTACAGAGGCCCTGCTGTAACTTAAAGCAATTCACAAAATAGAAATTTATGTTTCTATTTAACTAATCAACAACAAATTTCCTATTTATACTATACAACCAACACACAAACACACAAGAGAGAGAGAGAGAGAGAGGGAAAAGAACAAAGGAAGAAAAGGCATTTGCTTTTTCAACTAGACTATTTTGTATATAAAGATGATGGTGCATCATTCTATAAATGCACTTAAATTCCAGTCGAAGAAACGATGGTACTATTTATGTCGTCACGCACAGGAGGACAGAAGACGCGATAGAGAGATATGCAGAGAGAGGAAAGAAAGAATGAAAAAAAGTGGTTGGCGTATGTGCATTTCGAGTTGGATTGCACATAGAAGAAATACATAACGTATAAAGACGAAACAAGAATAGATAAGAATAAATAAATAAATAACTTGTTAGAGTACTCTCTAACACCTTCGATAGGGCTTATGAAAATGCAGCGTATGTTACACCCTTTCAAAGTTGTTCAGTCGTATAAACGCTATGATAAACCTTTTTATTTCGTCTTTTGATGGGTAGATAAAGTGGTTGATCGCATGCTGCTAAACGGTAGAAAAGGGTATGTCATACGTTGTATTTTCATAAACGCTTTAAACGTTTATCATTCGGCGCTTTTTTTTATCAGTGCACTTTCGACTATAATCTTCTTTGTGACGGTTCATTTTCTTGTATACCGTTGCTATTTACGCTAGTTATAATTGGCATTTTTCTATAAATTAGAATTTCATTAAATAAGAGGAAAAAGAAAAGCAAGTTATACTTAATGTAAAAATGAATGAATAAAAGATAAACAAGAATATTTCTGAAATACATTTGCAGAAAAATATTCTTTCAGATTGTATATTGGATGTTTTATGTTAGATTCTCATATTGAAACATCTTATATTTCTGCATCCGAGAACATTAAACTCTTTTATATAAAAAGAATATAATTCTTGAACTCAATGCATTTATTTTAAACTAATATATCATTGTTTTTTTTTGTGTTAAATTCTCTCATTTAAAAAAATTAATTCATATCTAGTTTGATGAGTCAGAAATTACTTTAAACTTATCATTTTATTTTCAAGAAAAAATGATGCTGCTTAACAAACAAAAGTGATAAAGCCTTTGGACAAATCGACTCGTCCAAAGGTATGAAATTGAAAGATGATACATTGATCAGAAAAAAGTAGTCAAAGGACAAGTCGACTTGTCTCTTAAGGAAAAACTAGGGAAAAAATCTTCATGATTGTATTCAGATTGAAATAAAATTTTAGTACAGTTGTCTAATTTCTGATAAGGTGAATTACGATTATTTGACTGAATTCATTTTCAAATTCTAAACGATACAGCTGGTAGACATGTCATACGTATTACATTAGTTTGTACTATTCTGACACTGGTAAAATATGGACTCACTTTCATTGGTTTACTGTATTTTTCGTAAAAAACAATCGTAGACATAGGCTGCGTCGGCCTTCGACTTTTACTTTCGTCAATTATTATTACCCTACGAATAGAAAAGTGAAGAGGATATCCTTCGCTTTTCGTTTTCTTTATACTGAAGCAAAACAAACACCTATTAACTATCTTAGTTAGTACTTTATGATTCACATATATAAAGAAAGCCTTTTAATTTAATACAAAATACTCCAGTAGTTTTTATTTTAAATTCTTACTATCTGAAGAATATATAATGATTTGAACTCGTGAAGAAGTTGTTCAATGGTGTACATTATCTATTGATGCTGATGTTATTATTTCATGATTTGAAGGTCAGTTTTTTTATTTTCGTTGAAGAAAAACGTATGCTTTTCCTTATGATAATATATTCTCAGATAGTAAACTCCATGTAAATATACGTATATGTCGTTTGTTATGAAGTTATGCATGAGCGAATTGCAAGGGTATATCATGGTTTTATGATGCAAAAGTTTATTTTTTTGTTTACGCTTGTTATTGGTCTAGTATAATCATTTTATTTGTAAGCAGTTTCGATTAATATATATATATGTGTGTGTGTATTAAGAAAAAGTTTCAATTTTAGTTGATTTTGTCAAGAAAACAGTACTTGCAGAATATTTTACTTTTTCTTTGAAATCATCATGCCATCGTTTACATGTCCTCTTTGTCAAAATGGTCGCATGTTTGTAAACTTCGGAAAGTTTTTTCGACGTATACCAATGTTTTATCAAAATGAAGCTCGGTTTCAAATGACTTGCAAGTTGTCTTCAACATGTGGTGTATCTTATCGAACGTATTCGACTTTTAAATCGCAAATTTATCGTAATCATTCACATGAACTTCATTTAAAAGAAGAAAATGCTGATACTGTGTTAAGATCCTTGCTGCCAGGAATAGAGACGGAATGAATTCTGATGCAAATCTTTGTATTAATTTATTGAACAATGATGTCGAAAATGATTTAATGGAAATAGATAATGAGAGTGATTTAGATTCATTACAAGATGTTCAAGAAAAAAGAAATAACAATACAACAAATTCATTCAACTCGTCTGTTAGATGGCGTGAGTTTACGTATCGGTATCGTTAAAGAGATGCTCACACCCACACACTCACTTACCACCTGAGTTCTAATATAACTCCCAAACTATTCTATTATCTTTATTTAACCCCTTCACTGAAGTGAATATAATTGAGCTCCTCCATAGAGAATATATACGATTAGTTTTATTGGGATTAAAAATTGAAATGCAGTTTTGTTTTTGGTAATCTGGAGTACTTCGACTATTGCGATTTGTTTCGACATAAAATTTGAAGAGTATTTTAAGAAACGTTTTCGATTTTCAATACTCGAAAAGGTTTTCTACGAAACCCTTAATAATGCTGATTTCTTTTGGGGTTTTGTATGTACGAACAATACCTTTTAAACGTATATTAAAGTAACACGGAACATTTCAAGTCCTATATGATACCTTTTTCTACATTATGCTTAATTTCAGATTCCGATAATCATGCTACCATTGACTTTTGTCAACCTTTAACAGAATCTGGTACTCGTTAAACAAACAAACATACAGGCACGTTGCATGTTTCATACAGAAATTGGCTCATCCGAAATATTTCAACATGAGAACATTCAATAAACTAAAAGAAGGGAAAATAATAACACTGCTGTCATTATTAATGAACTTTGCATTATTAGCCTATATTGGCACCAAATATTCAAAGCCTTGTAACGGAGTTTCAACTAGAGGCACGAATACATCAAAGGTTGTGCCTTTTCTTGAAAACTTTGATCAGTTCGAAAGATTACAAGCAGATGACTTATCTGGAAACTTGTTATCGATAAAAGATTTCAACGATGAAATTTATGAATGGGACGTTTGTAAGTCTATCAAAAAGAAAATTCCTATGAATTTAATTTCAACATCTGCAAATAGTACACCAATATACAAAGCGGTGAACTACTGTAAATTTAGAGCGTTGTCCGAGCAACATTTTCAATTTCAATTTTTCAAGAGATATTCTCCATCATGTACGCTTAGACATTTTGCTTGCGTCTTATTGCCACCAAAAAATTATCAATGGCTTAGTAAATTTGTAAGCTTTCCTGCGCTTCCGAACCAAGTGGCTGTGCCATGGTCGAATTTGGGACTGGATTCATGGAAAGATTTGATACAGTTTAATCCCGAACATCCAAAAAACATGATTCATTTCAATGCTTCTTACTATGATATTTTCCATGAGGGAAAGATAAACGTAGCGGCTCAATATATCCCATTTGGTAAAAAAATACGTTCAATGTTGGAAATTGGTGCTGGCGGTGGTTCCGTCTCTTTTATATTAAAAAAACGATATGATGTAACTGTTTTGAATACCGCTCTTCCGGATTTTCCTTATTGTGAATATATAACTGAAAGAGGCGGTTTATGTGCTTTTCTGGATGGTGAAAAAGTGCTGCCTTTCGCTAAATTTAGTTTTGATGTGATTCATCATTCTTGGGTATATCATGGACTGACACCTGCTCGATGGAGAGAGGTTTTATTAGAGCAAAATAGAATTTTGAGACCTGGAGGATATCTATGGATATCCGATGGTTTATCATATGCTCAATTAAAGACAATCAAGTACTTACTTTTACACCAACTAGGTTACAAAGTTTATATGAAGATGAAATCAAACGAAAATCCATAACAACAACCTTTTCATCGAACCCTTACGAAGTTACTTGGGAGTCGATTCTGGTCAAACCTAATACCTTGAAAAAGGATCTATCTCAGTGCAAGTGATTGTATAATAATCGATTATTTTATCTCCACTATTCTTATGAACTTCTCTGGACAATAAGCACAACATTCCAAATGCATCACGGATGTAGGTGCGGGATAGGTAGCCATGACGCGTTGCGATCTTCCTTAAGGGTCTCATCAGATCGTATGAACTCTATTTGATTACTTCAAAACTTTCAAGAATCAACAGGATTTGTTTTATTTATCCTTTTATATATAGAACAAAACGTTTTAACAAAATTTCAATATATTGGGATAAATTTATTTCACTGTCAAGTGAGATAGGCAGGGCGTGGGGTGTGAATATATCTTGAAGAAAGATACTCACGGATTTACATAGCCAAACTCGCATAATGAGATAGGTTCGAAGTAAAAATATCACATGACGACAATGAGTGTACGTGAAAAGGCACAGCTGATTGGAGGTTCAATTACAACGGTAAAGTGAGGAGACGTGACCGAACTCCGCGAGTTCTAAGCCCTCAGAATCCTGTTGGCTAACTGATATCATACGAACCAAGTAGCTAGGGAAGTTCTTTCGCTGGTGGCACTACGATGCGTTATGGCTGACGACAAGAATGACCGTTTCTTCGACCATGCACACAACCCTGCATCGTAGAAGAAACCACACCCCCGCCCTCAACATCCCTATGTGGAAGCATGAAAAAAGAGACACCACAGTGTATGTACACTCACGTTGATCGCTGCATCTCTTCTCGTGCTTCTTAATTTCTTTCTCATTCTAATCTCATGCTAACAAACTCAGAGTTTCATTATATTTCCTGCAATGTTACTGTAATAATGATAGACTTTCAAAACTAATGTCCGCCTCAGCAGGTAACTAATTTATGCATAATGGCAGCAAAATACCAAAGTATTAAATTATGATTCTTTTTTTTAAATATCATGGATTCGTATAAACTATTTTAATGATGAAAATTTTCTGGTTTTATCGAATGATCCATAAGAAGAACATTAAGGCCAATGAAAAAGTGTATTGTTTTTTTAGTATTTCTCAGTATTAATTATATTTTTATATTTCCAATTATGAATTTTAATTTATTGTAAATTAGAAAATCATAGATTCGGATGTTCTTCTGCATCATAGTTATTACTACACATAATAGATCGTTCAGTCTTTCGCCCTATTTAATATGGAACAAAAAGCAACGTGATTTTAACTATATGTTATTTATTTTCTGTATGAAAAACGAAGAGTGAAATTTTCACAATGTTATACCATTAAGATCATTTTATTTATTAACTATCTATCATGTTGGTAATTAGAAAAGTGAATTAGAACAAAATATACCATGTTTCATGAGATTATTTTTGTTTTGACTATTGTAATAGCAGCATCAAGATCATTACTATCTATGTAAATAATGGGAACGTTCCTTAATTAGAAGAAGTCTTACACCAAGAGATCGGAATCAAAAGCGAAATTTCTTAAATGATAGGCCATATTCGATTCTATAACCAGCTACCAATATGGTCTATTTCTAGTCGGCATCATACTCAAATCGAGTATTATGACGATCAGAAACAATTTTACACTACCAAGAAAGTTAACGTTTGTTCATGATACATCGAAAAAATGGACGTTTACATCAGTGCTTCTTTGGCGTGGGACATCTTTACTAATGGACAAACATTCAAACCCCCTGGTAAAATAATTAGGATCATTAAATTTCAACAATGACTGACATCAGTTCCTGCAAGTTGTCGATTAGGTACAAATTCAATTGTGTAATGTTAATTATCAGTACTGCTCTATTACTTGGTATATTAATGATTGCTACATGTAATATCTACCAGAAATCACTTATTTTATTTCTAATAAACTTTTATATGCAGAAGGTTTTTAATGTAAAATATTTTATTTTAATATAATTTGAGAATTTTCGATCTTAAAAGATTGTTCTCAACCTTATATCATAGCCTTAAAACAGATGTTAAAAGGCAAAAAAGAAATAAAAAATACAGATAATGATGCATTTGTCAACTACATGTACTTATTTTTAACATCATGAACATAAAGAGCATAATCTAGATTTTCACAATAAAATCGATTGTAATTTAAGATAACTCAATGGAATCATATTGTACGCAACTCATTAAAATTATCATCAATGAGAATTAAATTTGTTCCACGTATCCATGCCTACTTTCATATAACTCATGCTTGCATTTCTACTTGTTAGGTAATAACTATTTATAGACGTGATAGTACATGCTATTTTAATTTAATATCTAATAAACTAAATGTGTTAGTGAGTCTTTTCTACATTATAACAGGCAATATCCACATCCACACCTATTATAAATGCCGATTATCATCTAATGCCCCTTGTAGCTGAAAATCACTTGTTATTCTATGAGGAAATCAGAATCGGTCTATCGAACTTTATTAACTTTCCATGCAATCAAATGTCTTTCCTATGAATGTGTTTTTGCAATGCCAACCCATTCAAGTGCCCATTGGTGTTGATATGCCGCCATAAGCATATATTCTGTTGCTGATCCGAGATCCCAGTAAGCTAGATGCACGTCAAATCCCATTACTGAAGGGCTGTAGGCGGTCGAAATGCCCACGGTAGCCCAACGGGTTGAATTTCCAGTCAAACTTGTCAAATAAGTAGGCGTCGAGGAGAACTCACATTGACTCGTATTGACGTGGATGTAAATTCCAGATCTAAGCCCTGTATGCCGCTGAAATTGAGTGTGGTTAACACGGCCTGTACACAGAAGGAGTCGTTGCTCGAGTTTCGCTACGCAATCTGATAGTGCCTGCAGATGGTCAATAATAGTTACTGGAGTACCACCCACCACACTCACAACTACCAGTAAAAAGACAAGCCACATCGTTGGTTTGTTAGTGACTGATCACTATTCGGTTTATATATAGCACTGTTATGGTCGAAGTGTCCCCCTTCAATCATAAGACAAAGCAAACGAATAATACACGCTCCTTTCTAATATAGTGGTAGTACAGCTGCTCGAAAAACAGAAGACGCTGGTTCGATTCCATCGGAGGAAGATTATCCTTTTGTTTCGTTCTGTTGTCATACCATCACGTTGCTGTCTCGCTGATAACTGAGTTTAATAACGTGAGAGAAAAGAATACATAACAAGCACCAAACGTAATTGCCTTTCAAACGAGCACGATGCGAATATATCCTCTGTCAACAAATATTGGATTTCTCCTCAGTAGTCTTAGATTCATTTTGAAGTTACATTCGAAATGTGATACGGTGATTGACAGAAAAAAAATAAAATTTCAGATGTATGACATAATACTTACGAAATGGCGTACTTAGGACGCACCCATAATTGAAAATCGAGAAGGTACCATCACTCATTGTTTCATACATTTTTCTTCGATTTCCCTTAGCATGGGAGTTTGCCTGTGAGTGTGGCTGGAAAGAGCACATTCAAAATCACACCCATAATTCTACTGGATTATCTCAAGAAACTTCGAAGTAAGTAGAATTACAGGCAGGCGATTATGAGTGTTAGACTTAGTTATATACGACAAAATTTTTCACTATTTAATCAGCATTAGGCTATTCTTTTATATGACAATTTTTTAATAATTTCATTACGAGAAGCAATCGTATTTTACGGGGTATTGTTAAAATTTAATTTAAAGCAAATATTTAAACCAATCGATGAATCTACATTACGGAGGTCGACCACTGAATCAGAGGTCGAATTGAGACAGAGAAAATTTTCGGCTAGTCAGAACAAATAGTCTAATAGTTAAATAATTGAATTCAACTTTCAACTTTGACATTACTGGAACCTACGCCAAATGTTGTAAGATGAGTGGAAAAACATTGTGTTTGATAAAGATTAGTCAAAGGTCCAACCTAGATTAGGCAAAAACTTCTATCTTAACCGATGAAAATCTTCTTGCGAACTCACTAGTAATCCATCCGATTTCCAATTATTATTTTCATCGAGATAGTAGCAACCTGATGTGTAAATACGTAATTCATAGTTCGACGAGAAAGTGGCATGTTCATCGAATCGAGGCGGTCTATCGCCAATCAAATTATTCGAACACAAAACATCCATTTCAGTTGTGTTTAATTCTCTCAGGCCAAAAACTACTGATTCATGATTGGATATGTGCTGATTATTGATAAAATGTGTGTACAATTGCTCATTGGTCAAATCTGAATATGAAATTTATTTTTAACATTCGAAAAACATCGAAACGAAATAACTCACTTAAGGGACAGTAAAGAGACCAACCATCTATTAGGTCAATTGTCTTGCCCAATTGAGGTTGATCATTAAATCTGTAGATGAATAAATAGCCCAATGAGTTATTCAGAGGACGTATTTCAATATGAAGTGATATAGTAAGATTTTTATTAGTTCGAACTTGTGTGATATTGATAATGTGCATATTAAACGGTTGTTCACAGTATATTCCAGCAACATTTTGTAAGAACATATCTGGTAGAGGCATATTAACGTCACGAGGAATGATTAATTCGATTGGATTGTTAAAACTTGTTTGAATGGAAATATCGTTACCGTGCTCATCGATTATTGACAATGAGATGGATGTGGAAAGATTGGTATTCACCTGAGACGAAGATTCCCCAACTGAAGCCAACGGTTGCATAATCGATTAGAGCATAAGATAAGTGTGCTTTTCTATACTATTTGAATCAGTTTTTTGTTTTGACAATAAAAAATAATAATCAAATTAGACTCAATCGTGGGTGTGGGTTTGGTGTGAATGCGGATGAATGATAGTGCCCCACCCACATACAGCATGAATTCGTTCTGCTATATGGTTGATGAGTATATATCATCTTCTATTTCATCGCTGATTACATTGAAAAAGCATGTTGATAAGTCCTGGAATCCATTGATCAATCGTTTATAAAACGTGCCCGAATTTTGTCGGTTGACAGTTGACACAAGGAACATTCACTGGGATGGAAATAGATGGAAACAGATCATCAACGATTATTTAACTAAATTATAAGTTGTTCGATTAAAACGATGACAAAGAACAAAACGTCGATCAATATTGATAGATGCCATTGACATCCGAGTCAGTGGATACAAATACTGATAGTTTCATAAGAAACTATCTGAGGTTCTGCTAGAATAAATGATTCGTTGTTGTTGTTTGTAGAAAATCCTTTGCAGTTCAGATAACTGCAGATGCAGACAGATCCTGATGGTTTCATGCTAAGCCATATGAAACGTTGCAAAAATACGTGCAATCAGTTCGATAAATCTTTTTTCTGAGGGCGCAATCGCGCGCTGCACACAGATTTCATGCATCCGAAGTGGACGGTTGCTGATGAGTTCTACTCATCTGACACAGAGAAGCTCGAACTGTATCCTTTTGGATTATTTTCAATAAAGCTAAATGATTACCTGTTTGTGTCCTCAATTGATATGCTCCCTTCCTAGATACTGATGAAGTGGACACTTCAGGCAAAAGCCGCGCAGTTCAATAGGGTTTTTGTTTTTCATTGTAGCTCGGTACGATGACCTCTCACGTTTTTACTGGATAAAAACGATGAAGAGTACAGAAAAGTACTGACTCGATTTAGCGAGTTCAAATATTATTCCAATCAGAAGAAAACCTTACTACCATTTTTTACAGACATTCGGACTCATCGGTGGCGGTGATCATTCGTGAGTGTCATTGTCTATATCCCTCTCCGTGAAATAAATGTTTGCACTCACACCCTCGCGGCGAAAACATGGCCATGAGTGAATAATATTGGTCATATATTTTTATCTCAAAATGTCCGCTCTTGATTTATGATAGCTGTCCTAGCTAACATCAAAGTAATTCCTAATTGATTTCTGCCAGTTCCGTCACCACCATCTCCCCAATAAGAATCATTAGCTGTATGCTCAATGATCATACTATCTCCAGTTAATAATAATAATTCTTTCAATTTGGGATGCTGCTGAAATTTAGCCATACACGCCTTGAGCATAACTTCGTTTTTCACATGGTGCCAATCGGGTCGTACTGTGGAAGAATGTGCTCGAGAATAGTCTATCGTTTCTTGGGGCGTAGTTAGCTGTGAGATGCATTCGAAGTGAGCTTGGTCGAAAACATATTTCTGAGCTTGAAAATAGTGTTCAACTGTGGGCCATGTACGTCCATCAAGCTCCATGGGAGCAGGATACCAATTACAAAATTCGGCATACGGTCCATTTAGGTCGTAAAAGTTAATACGCATTGAAGTACCACCGCTATTGATGTGAATGATGGCTGTAATAAATTGATGGATTGAAATATTTTGCAGTTAAAAAATTCGTGCTTAATATTTCTTCTTTACGTTGTATGTTATGATAGTTGAAATACCATTCGTCACTGCAAGAGACAAATATAATGAAATGCGAATGCCTAGTTTATCAAAATTTAATAGTGCCTATAGAGTGACTT
The DNA here is from genome assembly GCA_905331475.1 of Rotaria socialis. Classification (NCBI taxonomy): domain Eukaryota; kingdom Metazoa; phylum Rotifera; class Eurotatoria; order Philodinida; family Philodinidae; genus Rotaria; species Rotaria socialis. Next base: position 45,324 of record CAJNYU010003656.1, read on the forward strand.
ATTATATTTCGAGCGAATGCGGTCTCTTCTTATATGAAAATAATCTGCCTATTGCCATAATTACTTCCTTTCGCACTGACTCTTTCTGTGGTGATATAATAATTCAGCTTACTGCATTTAAAAGTCTTTTTTTATTGACGCTCGCTGCGAGCAAACACGTTCGTAAATATTAATTTTTCTACCGTCAGCATGTCTTTTTTATTATTCATACACAAGTATTTTCGTTCTCTCACCAATACAGACCACCAAGCGAGACATTGTTCTTCGAGCTTTTCTCTTTTGCGCTGTCATCGCCTTAATGGTTATTTTTCAGGCACTCTCGTGCTTCTGTTGGTATCTGAAATGTGCTAACGAGTTCTCGAATCACAATGGGTTTTCTACAACCTACACAATACCAATATTTACACAGATTGAATAGCGTTCTTTAAATACACTGATTTCCTTTTGCTCTGACTCAGATCCTATTATGGAATTGTTTTCTCACATATTGATCATTCAGAATCACCCCTATCAGTCAGGCATACTTCTAATCTGCCGAAGCTTACCAGCCGATCTCATAGCCTTCGAGGCCTCAATCGAAATTGTTACACACGGCTTATGCTGTCAATGTTAAAACAAGCCAAGGTTGTGCTCTATCTACATATCACTATCGTCTGTACAGATCTCATCTGGCTATACTAACGAAGGTGTAGATGTGAGTACGCCGGTATCAGTCTGTCTGTGAGTGAGTATTCATTCTAGCCATACACCATGTCACAAAAACCGCATGAAAATCGGTGATTTAACGCAAAAATGATCAGGTATTCCCAACATGGGATAAATACACAAATAAGAAGTCATATTTCAATTGACAAAATTGTCACGCGATACCATCCATGCCGCTTGAACAAGAAAAGGAATGTCCGGCGATAGGAAGAAGAAAACGAATGCGCATACATTAGAAATTAGTTTATAGAAATGTCATAAGAAAGAGTAATACATCGCATAAAGACGCACACTCTTCTACATGTTTGCTTAGTCGTCTGTTTCAGACACTCGCCGTGCACAGAGAGAAGCACATGAAAATTTGTGATCAATTCAAGTTAACTGAGATTTTTTTTCTACTCCATCATCTCTCTCAGTTGCCGTCTTCAACAATTTCGTGCGCTAAAGACACGTTGAAATTTTTCTTTTTGTTACTCTTTTCTTTTACATCGAAGCTTTTCTCGTCTATCAAGAAAGACAGATTATAATCTATACCGAAATAAGCGAAAAAAAAGAAGAAACAACACAATCCACAGCGGAGAAAGAAACCTGCAAACGACGCAAAAATCATACATACGTTCGAGAGACGACGAGACATACTCTCGAATCAGTCGCCATCTTCTTGCACCATAAAAGACGGCACCAGGGTGTGGGTATGGGTACAAACTCGTCTTATTTCCATCCGCACTCACGCCCACATGCATATTATGACATCTAGTTTGATTTCTTACAAATAATTAATTTTTATTTATTTTCGTTGCTGTATCCTTTTTCGCATAAATGTGCGAAAGAAAAATTAACAAAAGCCAAAAATTTAGCAGAACAAAGAAGGATGTGCACGAACAAATAATCTAGCACATGTGCAAAAAAAAGACAATTACATGAATTAGTAGCTTAGCACACACAAGAAAAACAAGTACATGAGCAATTAATCTAGCACACTATATTTATTGAACGCTTTTTGTTTATTCTTTGCATTGCTCATCTTTTTATTAATTGTGGTGAACTCAGGCGGATAAATCAGATCAGATTCTTGACGGTGTGGATGCGAAACAAGACGAGTTCGGACCCACACCCATCCTTACAAAAAATTTTATTAATAATAAATAGAAGTTAGAAAAAAATGAATCAAACAAAACAATGCAAAGTGGAAGCTTCAATATTAACAAGTCTGTAAGAAAATTTTTAAGTTGTCGGTACCTTCATTAGATACTGCGAAATCCAGCTTTCTGTCATTGTTGAAATCATCAACGGAAACCGAGAACGGAAGAGCACCATAACCAATGGAAAACATTTTTATATCTACGAATAATCCGTTACCATGCCCAAGCAATAAACCAACTTTGTTGATGCCATAATTGGCAATGATAATGTCTAATAACATGTCGTTATTAAAGTCTCCAACGGCAACTGCATTAGGCTCAGATTCAGATCCAGTCGTAAACGTCCTTTGACTTACAAAAGAACCATTACCATATCCAAGAAATATGCCAACACTGTTATCGCCACGATTAACAACGACCAAATCCAGTATGTTGTCCTGGTTGAAATCGCCAACTGCGATAGAAATAGGATTAGAGCCAGTTGTAACTGTTGTTTGATTTGTGAAATGAAAATTTCCCTGTCCCAGAAAAATACCCACCGTGTTAGTGGCCGAATTTGCAACTACAATGTCTATTTGGCCGTCATTGTTAAGATCTCCAATAGCTAATGATCTTGGTCGCGATCCATTGCCAGTGATGAGTGTCATTTGATTTTGAAAAGCTAGATTGTGATATCCCAACATTACGCTTACAGTCCAACTCACAAAATTAGCAACAACGATATCCAGTAATGTGTCGTTGTTGAAATCACCGACAGCAACAGATTGTGGGTAAGAGCCAGTTGAGTACGCGATTTGGTTTTCAAAATAGCCATTCCCATATCCAAGAAGGACACCTACAGTGTTGTCGTTTGCATTAACAACCACAATATCCAACCGGTTATCATTGTTAAAATCACCAACACTTGCATAGATTGGATTACGGCCAGTTGAATATGTATTTTGTTCTGCAAAAGAGCCATTGCCATATCCTAGAAGTACACTGACAGTGTTGCTATCACCATTAGCAACGACGATGTCGAGTCGTGTGTCGCTGTTAAAATCACCAACGGCAACAGATTGTGGGGAAGAGCCACTTGTGTACTCCATTTGGTTTGCAAAAGAACCATTACCATATCCGAGAAGTATACTTGTATTATTACCTTTCACATTAGCGACGGCAATATCCAGTCGCGTGTCGCTATTAAAATCACCAACGGCTACAGATTGTGGATAAGAGCCAGTTGAATATATCGTTTGGTTTGCAAAAGAACCGTTGCCATATCCAAGAAGTATACTCACAGTATTATCATAACTATTAGCGACGACAATATCCAGTCGCGTGTCGTTATTAAAATCACCAACGGCTACAGATTGTGGGTAAGAGCCCGTTGAGTACATCATTTGGTTTGAAAAAGAGCCATTGCCATATCCAATAAGTAGACTGACAGTGTTGTTTTTACTATTAGCGACGACGATATCTAGTTGGGTGTCGCTATTAAAATCACCAACGGCTACAGATTGTGGGTAGGAGCCAGTTAAGTACATCATTTGTTCTGAAAAAGAACCATTACCATATCCAAGAAGTACACTTATATTATCACCATACGCATTAGCAACGACTATGTCCAACAGGGTGTCTTTGTTCAAATCAGCAACAGTTACACATTTTGGCGAAGAGCCTGCCGAATATAACATTTGATTTGTAAAAGAGCCGCTTTCATATGCAACAAGTACGGCTATATTATCAGTGCCATCATACGCAACAACAATGTCTGAACGACTGTCATTATCAAAATCGCCAGCACCAATGAACAATGGAAGAAACTCATAATTACGATCATGATTATCTTGAATTTGAAACATTCCATTTCCATTTCCTAGGAATAATACTATGCTGTTGGTACCACGAACGGTCACTGAGATATCCGCTTGACCATCTGTATTAAAATCACCAATGGCAATTGTGTAAGGATGAGAATTAAGGCCCATTGAGAACTGAAGTTGGTTTTCAAAAGTACTTTTGTCATGTCCAAGAAAGACACCTATTGTATTTGTACCATAATTGGCCACAATCACATCCAATAAGGCATCATTGTTGACGTCAGAAACGACAAAGCCTCGCAAAAGAGAGCCATCAGCAGCTGCAAATGAAATTTCCTTTCCCAGAGCTCCAATGTCATAGCCAAGCAAAACACTGATAGAGTAGTCACCATAATTGGCAGCGACGATATCCAATCGAGTATCATGGTTAAAATCACCAGCAACCAGAGAGTATGGGTAAAAGCTAACTGAATATGCTGTTTGTGCTGAAAAAGACCCATTGCCATACCCAAGAAGTAGGCTTACAGTGCCGTCACCAGCATTAGTCAGGGCGATATCCAAATGAACGTCTTTATTAAAGTCATCAACAATTACAGAAGATGGATAAGCACCAGTTAAGTACACAATTTGTTCTGCAAAAGAACCATTACCATATCCAAGAAGTACACTTACAGTGTGGTCGTTGTAATTAGTCACAACGATATCCAATTGGGTATCACTATTGAGATTGCCAACAATTATAGAGTATGGCCTTGAACCGGCTGAATATAGAATTTGTTTCGCAAAAGAACCATTACCATATCCAAGAAGAACACCTACCGTTTTGTCATCACTATTAGCGACGACGATATCCAATCGCGTGTCGCTATTAACATCGCCCACGGCTACAGATTGTGGGAAAGGGCCAGTTGTGTACGCCATTTGGTTTGCAAAAGAACCGTTACCATATCCAAGAAGTACACTGACAGTGTTGTTCTTACCATTAGCGACGACGATATCGAGTCGTGTGTCGCTATTAAAATCACCAATGGCCACAGATTGTGGATAAGAGCCAGTTGAATATATCGTTTGGTTTGCAAAAGAACCGTTACCATATCCAAGAAGTATACTAACAGTGTTGTTATCCATATTAGCGACGACGATGTCGAGTCGTGTATCGTTGTTAAAATCCCCAACGGCAACAGATTGTGGGGAAGAGCCAGTTGTGTACTCCATTTTTTTTGCAAAAGAACCATTACCATATCCAAGAAGTACACTGGCAGTGTGGTCATCACTATTAGTGACAACGATATCCAGTCGCGTGTCGCTATTAAAATCACCAACTGCTAGAGACATTGGAGCACGGAGAATTAGATATTCCGTTTGATTTTCAAAGGTGACATCGCCTAAACCAAGCAGAATACCTATGCTCTCCGTGTCATTGTTGATAACGGCAACATCTAAACGACTGTCTCGATTGAAATCACCTATAGCTAAGAAGATTGTAGAATAAGATCCAGTTGCATACGGTATTGGATTAGCAAAAGAGCCGTTTCCATATCCGAGAAGTACAATAATATTGTTAGTACCATTATTGGTCGTAATTAAATCCATTCGGTTGTCTTTGTTGAAGTCACTAATTCCAACTGAATATGGAGAAGCAGCTCCTAGTGAACATGTTATTTGTTTTCGAAAAGTTCCATCACCATTACCCAGAAGTACCCCTAAATTTTGATCCCCGTGGTTGGTGACGGCAATATCGAGTACAGTGTCATCATTTAAATAGCCAACGGCTAATGAATATGGATGTGAATTAGGACCAGTTGAAAGCGTACTTTGTTTTGAGAAAGTACCGTTACTACTTCCGACGAGTATAACTACTGTGTTTGTACCATAATTAGCGACAGCAAGATCCATCTGATTGTCATTATTAAAATCACCGCTGACAACCGCAAGTGGAAAAGAATCAAAGTCCGTAGAATATGTGCTTGGGTTTGCGAAGCTTCCATCGCCATGCCCATAAAATATGCTAACACTTTGTGTGCCGTAGTTTGCGGTAACGATATCTATCGTTGTATCATTGTTAAGATCTGTCACATGGATCCAAATGGGACGAGATGATGCAGTTGAAAGTGTTGTTTGATTCGCAAAAGACTCATATTGAAATCTCATAAGCACATTTACACTGTTGGTACCAAAATTTGAAACAGCGGCATCCAATCGGCCATCTTTGTCGAAATCGCCAACAGCGACCATGCATGGTGCAGAGCCTGAACCGGTCGAGAATGTGATTGAACTTTTCATGCTACCATTGCCACATCCAAAATAGATTGCAATATTGTCAGCAGCATAATTGGCAACAACAATATCTGGCCAATTGTCATCGTTGAAGTCACCGATGGCGAGAGATCGAGGATGGTATTTATAATGAATCAGGTCTGGAATCCTTGGCGTGAAGTTGATATCGCATTTTGGAACTAAGACAGACAAAACATACAGAATAACGACTGATCATATCCTCTGGTCTATATGTTCTTAGTGCATTCTATCAGTATTCCATAATTACTGTTAAATTCTACTAAATTTGATCGGATTATTGTAAACAGATTTGAATGAATAACAATAATTTATACTAGGATCTCTTTTAATCTCGGGAAGCTCATCGCTAAGAGTACTTGTCATGCGCTTTTCATAATTACTCAAGAATCATAGAGGATGTGGGCGTGGGAGTCGGTTTCCAAGAGATGCATGCCTGAGTTTCACACGCCTCTATACTCATACACAATCACTGTAAAAAAAATTCACAGAATAATGAACGGGAAAAACGTTTATGATTTGGAAAAGGGTTTTTCAGATATTTTAAAAACGGAAGAAAGGGTATGTGTCACGTTGCACGTTTATAAACCCTTTTTTTTACAGTGATCTCAATCCCAAAATCATACCCGCACCTACATCCACACTCGAATGTAATCAGGAGATGAGAACTCATTAGAGAATCCAAAAGAGGATACTCCACATCCGTCTTCAGAAAGAAATAAGAAGAAAAAGAAAATATCTAAGTTTACTAGAGAAGATAAGGCATACACATTTTTTAGACAATAAAAAAGATATATAGGCACTAAGCAGCCTCCTTACTATACATATATTGTATTTATTATCTGCTTCCTATTACGTTGAGGTAACACAATTATTTTAGCAATGTAATATGAAAAAATCATTTGTATATTTTCTTATACTTTTTTGAATATCTGTTGCGTCCAAAAACATTTCGATGAGATAAAGAAAAATAAATTTTAAATAGGTTTCTGCTTCTGTTCAAAGATATTAAAATGTACTACAGAAACTTCTGTCCTTCGTGTGTAGAACATTGAATACGACAAAGTTGATACTTCTGCAAGAGAGACGCCCACAGGGTGATTTTTTGTGCCCTGCTGAGCTGGCATACAGAGAATATCTTTGAACCGGATCCGAGTATTTCCTGAATGAATTAATTCCAAACAGCTTTCCAAAAAATGCAACATACTTTTGACGCAGAACATGACAGGATCTACCCAGCCCCTATATGAATTCTACGGAAAAACTACCTGATAGAAAGTTAAAATCCAGAAAAACCATACGAACTGAACCAATTTTGGTAAAATCTATGGTGATTCACCCAGAAGAACGTGACAATGACTCATATTATTTTCCGTGTAGATCTTGTCGTACTCTATCGATTAGGCACGGTTTGAGCTCGATTTAACATTCCCCACCAATAGAAATCAGGTCTAAATTCCTAGGTTTTTTTACTAAATTCTTTCGTGATTGTGCAATAGCAATATCCCGAGGTAGCCACAGTGGTTTCTATACAGATTTTCACCCGCTCTATCGACAGGAAGCCACTGCGACTATGTTGAAAAATTCTTCCTGGCCAATCGCGACGCGATTTAGCAAAATCGGTTGAGTTTTGTATGTTTTTTGTGACTTTCAGTTTTTAGGAAGATTTTGAGTACGATTGGTATCTGGGCTGAATAGAGCTCAGCGAGTTCTACTTGGGTAGTAAGTTTTCCTTGTTCGGTAGTCCTTTGGAGTAATTCATTCTGAAAATATTCGAATTTTTCATTCTTACTTAAGATATCCTACGTCTTTTATGGTCACTATTTATAATTATCTTGATTCTACCGTGTTCATACGGTGGTCAATATAAATCAAAAGTTCTGCGTACCAGTTGCTGTCGCTCTCTGGAGTCTATTTTTATCTTTGATGGTTCGAAACTAAAAGTATTTATTCAAAACTGAAATTCAAACAACTGACTTTTTACCCTTCAGGGTACGACTCCCACCCTGACTTGTCCTGTCCTGCTTCAGGGCAGGGTAACCCTGACCTATGGACATCTCTATTCTGCAATCTGTGACACAGACTAAGATGAGCTTACACAAAAAACCAATTTCGTATCAATGTTCAGCTATTGAAATAGGGGGAAAAAAGATGCAAAACAGTATTTTCTTTTGTTAAACATTTTTTAATACTTGTTTCTCTCGAATAAAAGAGACAACACGATAAATGAGTGAGCATTTTTCTGTACACTGTATACTACCAATGAGTAAATTATACTCTTAAACAAAAGATATCAGTTGATGAGATTCCCTTTTAAGAAACCGTTTCTTTCTTGCTCTTTACTAATATCACTGGATTCTGTTTATGGGCCAATTATCAATTCTATTATTGATGATTACTTTAAATGGTTCGCTCATCAATGCTAATTTGAAACTGGAAAGTGAAGCAGTTTGAGTGATTGTTTATCTGCCTTTTACTGATAATTTTCTTCAAACATTTAGATCTTAAATGTCGTTTAAAAAGTCGATTTTTTTAAACTCAAAACCGCAATAATTTCAAAAATGATCCAGTCTTATTCTGGATGTTTATTGTATTGAATATGAATTATGTAAGGCAAGAATGACCTACCTGATTGTTTTTGTGCAGTAATACAAATTATCAGTATACCGACGGCCATACTTATAATTGTTAATATCGGATATATGAAGAAAGGCTTTTTCGTGAAATTTATTATTGCCCAGAAATAATGGTCCCTAGTAAAAAGCAACAACAAACATATTTGTTATGCAAATAAAAAGTCATACATAGTCGCTGAGCTTGTGGAATTTCCTCTTTGATCAATCATGCTTTTTTATAATGGTAAATAGGTTTGGTTGCTTGTTTACATTGGCGAAAACATCCTTCGTAGAACGCCAAAACTTGATCGAATCCGCTTTATTATGAATAGGAGCTACCCAAGTGAGCAAAAAAATAGGGAGGACGGGCGACATGACTAGTCCGAAAAGTCTGCTATACCCGTCAAGTCTAGTCTAGTGCGTCTTCCATATCTATTGTGACTAGTCCGTATGTCCTTTTACCCGTCTAGACTGATCTGTTTATTTATTTACCCCCACCTGGACTAGCCCATAGCAGGGGAAAATATTGTGAAAAAAGGAAGAAGAAAGTTAGATTCGAACATTAGAGACACTTATAATACTATTAAAAATCAGGCTGGCGTCTTGACGGCAGTCCATAATACAGTAAGCCTTATGTCTATGTATATATTCTAAAATGCAAATGGGTGTCTTCCATATACCATGCGTGCAAAAATCACTTGAGGGAAACTGATTCTCACTACCCAAAAATCCCTTTAACCGTAGTTAGAAGGACTGTTCCTAGGATCGCAGGGGNTTGTCTTGTTTTAATCATTAATTTAGCAATTCAGCAGGAATTTTATTCAACAATTTTTTCCTCCTAATATTTAGATAACCCGAGTTTTCATTTCATTTTATTCAATTTCGTCCGAATAATTTTTGAATTTATAAAAAAATATTTTTTATTCATATGAAAAATTGAATAAAACTTAGAAAAAGTTCGTATTCTAAAGCATCTTAGAATGACTAGAAATACTGATAAATTGATCTCTCGATCAAATGGTTCAATGGTCTGAACGATGGGTAAGTAATAGTTGGTATGTGTGTTCGAATCTAGTTGTAGTCATAAAATAAATTTCAGTTTAGACTAGTCAGGATCTCGTCATTATATAAGACCACAACTCGTCATGTAAAACATCATGGACGCTCTTACTTTTATTTAGAATCATATTTTTGACGGGCGTCACGATGCCCTAATCCACTCTCCCCCGACGACTCTCCGGGAAGACCCTGTCGTGAGTCCCCGGGGACTTTTTCAAAATGAAAAAAAAATATTTTGATATTGCAAGTGAACTGTACAATATCTTGACTGATAAGCTTATACGCAATCAAAATATTAGCATGAATAATATAGTGTATTAAAACAATTATAATAACTACTGATTCCAATTGCGGCTTTTTAGAAACTGCCACTTATTTAGTATCTTGTTTTCAAAGAACTTTCAAAAGTTTATACACTCTAACAAATCCTTTTCCTGATAAACCCAAGAAAAGGCTTTCTGCGCTTCGGGAACCATTTTTCTCGAGTTTAATAGGAAATAGAATTTTCTTTAGATTATTCTAAAAGTACATCAACAAAAAGCGTTTTTTTTTCGGCGAGAAATGAGAAATTTTATCTAGGCTTTTTCAAGCATTTTTATGAATATTTTTGAGAACAGTCCATTGCGGTTTGGTCCCAAATTTCGGTTCTTTTAGCGCTTTGAGTGGTTTATGACGTTCGAAATGATTGACCTTGATCATCAGGGTTACAACTTCTGATATGAAACAGATATCAACTACACAGTGTAAACAAAACACAAATACCTGGTGAGTCATAATGTTTGCTACAGTAAGCATTTTAAGAATATCACAATATAGCTAAAGCATACAATTTTGATCTGTATTTAATGAAAAGATGCGCCATAAAATTCTCTATTCAAGTGGTAATGAGAATTGCTACTGAGTGACTTGAATTATGTTTTTATGAGACTACTTTTACATGAAAAGGATCTTTAAATTATGCTTACGACATTTTAGTTTTAAAAAAAAAGGAAAGTTCTTCATGATATCGCTATTCTCTAGTACAAAAACAAGAAAAAATTTCAGAAATCTAAAGTAACTACTATTTTGGACTACCAATTGTATCTTGTGGCCAATGATTTGCGCACATCAAGCGAGTCACTTTGATTGAGTCATTGTATCTAACGAGGAAATGTAGCGACAATTCCCTTATTAGTCAATATACTCGAAATTTCTGAAAAATTTTCCTGTTATTGTAATAGAGAATAGCGATATCATGAAGAACTTTCCTTTTTTTTAAACTAAAATGTCGTAAGCATAATTTAAAGAGCCTTTTAATGTAAAAGTAGTCTCATAAAAACATAATTCAAGTCACTCAGTAGCAATTCTCATTACCACTCGAATAGAGAATTTCATGACGCATCTTTTTATTGAATACAGATCAATATTTTATGTTTTAGCTATGTTGTGATATTCTTAAAATGCTTACCGTAGCAATCATTTTGATTTCCATGGTAGTATACTCATAGTTACGGTGAAATAGCGCTCAGTGAAGACTCAAATCGAAAAAAAGAATGAATACACTACCTCTCAATCAAAACAAGCACAGAAAACTGAAAGCGGTGTGAAAAAATACGCGTTTATCATTATTTTTCAAACAGTGATCACTGATGCAAATATTTTTTTTATATCATCTTCGTAAAATAAAAGTAGCCAGATAGAGCGACACGTCAAATACGCAAATTTTTCGTCTCACACGCAATCACTGCTACCTTTATATAATGTATAAACAAAGAAAAAATATGATATTTTGATGTTCTCTTGCATAAATATAATACATGATTGCAATTACATATTAGTCAATTATGCGTACGTCTTGCGTTCTACATGTGATCACTGTTTGTTTGTTTTTCTTGTATATGAAGAGAAGATGAATCGAGCGTTTGAAATCCTTTTTGAAGTGAAAGTCAACGTTATGAGGCTGTTTAAACTTGAGCATATATTGAATCGGTACCGTTGTAACCGACCGAGTCGATCCGGGGTGTGAGTGTTATGGCTTCAGCTGGGATATCAGTATCGAAATCCGTACCCCAATGGCATACCCAGGATTTTGATAAGGGAAGTGCCCAATACACCTAGTAGGCTATAAGCTTCCTTCCTAATGCGCTGTATTGATAGTTAAGCCGCTCTTCACGATTCTATGACACTAGACTTTATCTCAGCTATTTTTATTAGCAAATACCAAATAAAACAAATTATAAATCAATATTCATATTTTATTTTAAGAATAAAATACAAAAATAAATAATACAGAAAAAGCAAATACTTATTCACAATAAAGCTAAAACAAGTTCTTGTCATCAATCGGTGAATTTGACGTTCTCTCTGTTGCATGCATGAGACAAACATATAGGTCATCGCTTGGAATATGTATCTTTTTCATATTATTACAAGCAGAAAGAGAACATTATGCTGAACAGACGAGGATTAATTTTAGAAGAAAAATTGTACTAATGAATGACAATCACAAATGATATTTGTTTATCATTTGAATATTGGCCAGTACATGTAGCAGCCAGAAAAACGTAATGTTACTTAGTTTTCATTGTCGTAAAAGAGTTTTCGAATCATGCTTCCAACTCTAAGGGGGGTGCCCGGACACCTAAGGGCACTCCGCTGGGTACGCCCCTGCCGCACCCACATCCATATCCGAACATCTATAAGCGAAAAAATATATTCAAAAGTTTGGTGTTCTTACGTGTAAACTAGACTTGATTTAAGAGATATTTCTAAAACTTTCTCTTCATTTCTGTTATGATTTGCTTTGCTCCACATAAGTGTTTTTCGTATTGAGACACGTTCTAATATACTTCATGTTTTCAAATAGTTAGATGAAAATAACCTTGATTTTCAGTACAATTGTAAAAGAAAGAACGTAAATAACACATTTGCTAGAGATGGATTTACAAAAGAAACAAATTACAAGACTCAAATTTACATTTTCATAAATGACTTGCATCAGTTCGCCGTTGAACCGTGATGAAGAATAAAACTCGATTATTCATCCTAATGGCTTACTACGAACAATTGTGAAAATTTTAAAGAAAAAGAAAAGACTCTTCAACTTTAAAAGAGCAGAAAATTATTATGTCATATTTGAACTAATAGTTTAAAATACAACTTTTTCTAGTTCAGCGCATGTAAAAAAAAGTATTTATCTCGAAGTACTAAATGTTATATCCGTATCAAAAACGATGTTGTATATAAGCAGTATATTTATAGAGTAAACTCCAACAGACTTTATATTTATCAAACTATGCTTGTCTGCTTCTCGTACAACACGAAAAAAGGGAACACTTTATATAAACATGAACAAGACGAGATTCTCTATACTTGAAAATTCCACTAATAAAAATAACTAAAGATGAAAAAAGCATGAATAGCACAAGAGGAATATATCTGAGCACACGAAAAAAAATACATAACACGAAGTACTTTCATCTGAGCTCTACTTCGATCGATTATTTAGCCAAGCTACAAATATACTGCTTGAACTGAATCGCAGCATTCACAATGACAAAAATTGCCCCACTCCAATCTACACACATAATCTCGTCCTATGTTTTCGAGCCACTCAGTGATCTCAGTCGCAAAATTCTCTCCGTCACTCAGACGTCGAAATGTGACCTTCGATAGATGTTCGTCTCGTTCTAATATTATTTTATCATCGTCCACATGCGAAATTTTAATATCAAGTTGTTTGATATGACGAGGTAATTTCAAACCGATAGCATTGCGAGTGATCAACATCACTCCCTAATAATCATTGCAAAATATACGTATTGATCGAAGATTCCACGGTCGCTTGAATAGAACATCTATTTTAACATCCAAACTTCCAGCGGAGTTGCAATCACGCTGAAAATCTAGGGATATTGTTTGAAGATTCAACATATTAACAATTGCTGAAAGATATTCAGTTGAGTGGATTGGCCATTCGTAATCAATTATCAGTGTAAGTTCTGTCACATCTCGAAATATAACTAGATACATCATCAGAAGGTAGCGCACCCATGTAAAAAATTTGGATTACTAATCAAATTTTTCAACCTTAGACGGTAGATTATTTTTGATTTTGATTTTATTTTAATCGATTATAATAGTTTTGTAGGTAATAAATTAAAATTGATTAAAATAAAATCAAAATCAAAAATAATCTGCCTTTTAAGGTTGAAAAATCTGGTTAACAACTAAACGAAGAATATATTTTGTTTAAAAAAAAGAACAGTTTTGTATGAATCATTTCTGTTTTTGTTTCAATTCGTGAAGATGATTTCACAACAAAATATTATTATTTTCTACCAGTTTCCTAAAACGAATCATTTTAACATTTTCTGTCGCATTTGTTCTCATAGTTTTTCTTTGCAACAAAAACAAGCGCTATTCAGATAAGGATCTTTTGCAAGAAATTCTAATTCAAAAACAAAATAGAAGCTTTCTATATGAATTTCGTATTAGAAAAAGTCTTGCCAAAAGATCTTCCTCTTATTAATAATACTCTAATTGAAAGCTGGATATATTTGAATGAAGATCCTTGAAAAAGTGAATTCGTTCACGATTATTCTCATTCGCTAATCATCTCGGTTCTGGCACCGGTAGTTTATTTTCTTTCTTCTTATGTTACTTCATGGATAACAAGAAGATTTCACATAATTTTTCGTTCGCTTTTGCCCATATTATATCCTTATCTATCCAAGACACACGTTACTGACTAAAGAAAAACATTATTTGTTTGAACCATGAGAGAAGCATACACAATCATGAAATTTGAATTATTGCCAAATGAAATTTGAATGGAATCATTTGAATTTCTAAGTATATTTGATATTTTCTATTTATTTGATAAGTTAAATAATCGTTTTAATCAACTTATTCGAGCTATTCCATTACATTTGAACTTTAAACTTGCTCGACAATCAACCTTTGATCGATTATGTCAACTTCTATTGCTTAACTCTGAAGTAAAAAAACAAGTTTATTCGTTAGTATTATCAAATAGAAAAACATGTCATCAAATCGAAACATTTCTTTCACATTTTTCACTGGACCAATTTTCTCATCTTCATTCATTAACATTGATTCAAGTTGGAGACTATACTTTATCAAAATTACATTTAATACCACAATTATACTCTTTTCATTTAATTGATTCTAATGATATTAATCTAACTTATCCGTTAACATCTAACCTAAGAATATTATCGATACCAACATTACGATCGATCGAAACATTTTTTAGTCAAATTTCATCCATTACAAATATGACAATATCGGCATGTTCGCTTGGCCAAGTACTTCAACAATTATTTAAATACGCACCAATGTTAGCCTAGCTCAATATTCACTATCTTTCTGAATATAATGATTGGACAACAAATTCGCCAACTATCGATATTTATAAAGCTGTTCATTTAAAAGAATTGATTATATTTAATTTTGACTATAAATTTGAACATTTTCAAAAATTAGCAAAACATTTACCACGACTAACAAATTTTAAACTCTATGGAAATTGCGATTTAGATATGATCGATGCCAGTCAATGGGAACATCTATTAACATCTTCATTGGCTCGTTTAGATATTTTTAAATTTACATTCAACTACATATATAAAAATAATGATGATATTAATATTCAGGATAAATTTAATCGATTTCAAAATGATTTTTGGCTTGGGAAACATTGGCCTACTGAATATGAATTATCAAACTATTCGGCAACTATTTATACCATACCTTATATGTTCAATTCTTATGATTTTCAATTAGATACTCAGAGATATTCGCATCAATTGGTG